>RJWJ010005130.1:34874-70611 GCA_004363605.1 Indri indri | reverse complement strand
TGGCCTTGGTACGACACCTGAGATGAAGCTGGCCTTTGGGGCATCTGTTATCCTCCAGTGAGATGTTGAGCTCTGTGCAATGTCTCTCTGGGCTCAGCTGGGGCTGGAGCCCTGGGCCAGTTCCGAAGGGCATTTCCACGAGAGTTTGGGGCCTGAGATTGTTTCCTGGGCTTGCTGGCCCCAGTGGTGAGCTCATATGGCAGGAAGGACCTGGTTCCTCTGATAACATACTTAGCCAGGCCCCTCTTCTTCCTGGAGGAGAGCTGTCCGAGATGGAGCTGGCTTTGTATTTGGATTTCAGAGGCAGACTTCACTGCAGATGGGAAACGGCAGAGGGAGGGAGCCCGTGGTATTCGTGAGCGCTCTGAGAATTCCTGGAGCAGGCTGCGTGCAGCCTCCTGAGCTTCTCCCAAGGCTGGACAAGGAGAACAACTTGTGTTCAGGAGAAGGGCAGACTGGCCGGGCGTGGTGGCTCAGGCCTGTAATCCCAGCACTCTGGGAGGCCGAGGCGGGTGGATCGCTCAAGGTCAGGAGTTTGAGACCAGCCTGAGCAAGAGCGAGACCCCATCTTTACTAAAAAATAGAAAGAAATGATCTGGACAACTAAAAATATATATATAAAAAAAAATTAGCCGGGCATGGTGGCACATGCCTCTAGTCCCAGCTACTCGGGAGCCTGAGGCAGGAGGATCGCTTGAGCCCAGGAGTTTGAGGTTGCTGTGAGCTAGGCTGACGCCACGGCACTCTAGCCCGGGCAACAGAGCAAGACTCTGTCTCAAAAAAAAAAAAATTTTAAAAAGAAAAAAAAAAAAAGAGAAGGGCAGACTGGAGTAGCAACATTGTATCATTTTCCAACCTGCTATTTTCTGGGCCCCTGAGAGATTCACAGGTGACTTGGCCTGGGAAAGAAAGGCCTTGGGCCCCAGTTCCGTCCTGTCCTCTGTCTGAGTCCTGGTCCCTGCTGCCCTGACCCCTGCGATGGACCTTCCCCTGGGCTCTGCTCCCCCTCCTGTCTTCCCTGTCTCATTTGGTGGCTGTTCCATCCCTTTGGCAGGAAACAAACGTGGGAGGCATCCTGCACTCCTCTTTCTTTCTCCATATCCACGCAGTTACCAGGTCTCCTTGAGTTTGCCTGGTTTCATTTAAAGCATTGCAACTCTTGGTCTTCCTCCCATCCAGCCCTGCCTCCCTCCCGTCTCCCATGTACAAACTGCCTGAGTGATCTAAAGTGCAAGCCTGGTCCTGCCGTTCCCCTGCCGACCGCCTTCCTTCCCTGGCTTGCCCTTGTAAGTCCAGACTCCCCGCAGGCCCTGGGCCCTCGACTCCTCTTCCATCAAGCTGGGACTTGTACACTGAGCTCCAATCCCCGTGGTCTGGACACTTTCCCAGGCTGTTTTTCACCTCTGCCCAGAAAGCCCCTCCTTCTCTCTGCCACCTTCAGGGCTCTGCTGACCACTCTGCCCCCCATTTATGATGGTCTCCCACTAGCTAGTGCTCCCTGGGGACAGACAATGCCTTTGTCCCTCCTGTGCCCAGCACAGTACCTGTGCGCAGTACGTGTTTGTGAACGTTGTCAGAACCACCGCTGGTAAAGGTGATGCTGCCCCACCGAGAGGGATGGCAGGGTCTCGCTTTTGCTCAGGCTGGTTTCGAACTCCTGGCCTTAAGTGATCCTCCCACCTCAGTCTCCCAAAGTGCTAGGATTATAGGTGTGAGCCACTGCGCCCGGCTAGTTCTGCCCTTTTCAAGGATAGTCTTGGATACCCAAGAGAGGCGACGACCATTCTATGCCTCCTGAACTGCGGTGGCCTCACTGGAGAGGAGTGTGCACAGCATGGGTCAGTCCAGGCAGGTCCCATTCCAGAAATTCCTGTCACCTGGGATTGAGGTGAAGCTGAGGCTGCTTCAGCCCCAAGCGATCAGACTTGTCTTCAAAGGACCAAGCAGTGAGCTGAGAGGGGCGGGAGCTGGCTGTCGGCCCTGGCCCAGGGCAATGGTTTCACCTTTGTGGATTCCGAACTGCTTGGACCCCTCTCCACAAAGTAGGGACACACACACACTATCCTGTGTGAAGTTTCAGGTGTTTCAGGCAGTCCACAGAGCCCCTAGAGGGTGATTTGTGGGTGCCAGGTGCGGACATCTGGTGTAGAGTTCAGCTCCCTCCCTGGGGGGTTCTCTTCCTCCCTTACCCTGGAAAGGGAAGAAGGGGGAATGGGAGTCCTTTTGCCCCATGGCGGGGGAGCTGAACTGAGTGAGCAGAAGGAGGGAGGCTTGCGGGGCCAGGTGCAGGCTACCCTGAGCAGGTGGGCACTGTCATGCCCCACACTCGGGGCCTCGGGAGTAAGTCCTGGGTGGCCGGTGTCGATGCTCCAAGATGCTCCAATCAATGGCTGAACGCTCTGGCAGAGTTAGGAGTTAGAGACCTCAGATGGTGAGGGTTCCCAGACTCCTTCCTTGGTGCTTGCATTGTTGGGAGCAGATGTTTGCTGGGAACAGATATTTGTTGGGAGCGCCATGGGGCTGGGAGGTTGGCCTTTGGACCAGACTCCCTGGAGGACCAGCAATATCCTTCTTCTCATTTGCTCATGCACTGAGCTCCCACACCCTGAGTGCAGGGGTGCTCCCACTTGGTGACCCTTTGAATCTAGGGATGGCTTCCAAGCTGGGCAGAGAGATTAGAGTTTTGGTGGGGTCCTACAAAGCCTCTCAGCTTTTTAGCCAAGATCTGCTTGTTGACGGAGACTGATGGTTTGGTCCTGGTGTCTTAACAAGTGGATCTGGGGACAGTGTGGGAGAATTGGACTGCCCAGTTGACACCTTTCAGAGCACCTCCCCTGCAGTTGCTCATGGCTTGTCGTGCTGGGTGCTGTCTCGCACCTGCTCAGGTGGGGCAGTGAGGGATGTCAGTTTTGTGGGTGGGACAGCTTCTCAGCCCCCATCTGTCACCTTACGTCACCTGACAGGCACTGATAGACGTATGGACTGTGTGCTTGTGATATGCCAGGTCTGCTTTATGTTTGTTATATTACTTGTTCCTCCAGATGGCTTGAGTGAGGCTTGGGGATCCCACAGTCCCCAGGATGTAGGGGCTGTTCTGTAGACGAGGGAGCTGAGCTCAAAGAGGTGCTGTGCTAGCAAGCGGCAGAGCTGGGACTTGAACCCAAGCTGTTCAACTCCAAAACCCATGGTGCATTTTGTTGCACACTCATACCTGCTGAGGCCAGGCAGGCGATGCGAATGCATGAAGTGAGCAAAAAAAGAAAGGGAGCTAGATTGCATGCTGCATCCGGAGAAGGCAGCCAAGTGAACCAGTGGTCGCTAGCTCTTCTGCCTGCCCCTGGGAAGCCGGAGATCTTGGTTTTCATGGGAAATCTCTTGGTTTCTTCAGATTAGCGCAGATTTCTTAAAAACACCCAAACACATCCATACAGGATCCAGCCTGCAGGCTTTAGGCTGGTGGCCTCTGCATATTCTCTGTTGCTTCCCCTACCCTCCTGTCCCCTGCTCCTGCTGCCTCAGTAATCCCCTTTAGAAGGAGAATCAAGAGTTTATTTTTGGCTGGGCCTGGTGGCTCACACCTGTAATCCCAGCACTCTGGGATTACCGAGCTGGGAGGATTGCTTGAGGTCAGGAGTTCGAGACCAGCCTGAGCAAGAGTAAGACCCTGTCTCTACTAAAAATAGAAAAATTAGCCAGGTCCCAACTACTCAGGAAGCTGAGGCAGAGGATCACTTGAGCCCAGGAGTTTGAGGCTGTAGTGCACTATGATGACGTCACTGCGCTCTACCCAAGGCGACGGAGCAAAACTCTGTCTCAAAAAAAAAGGAGGAAGAAAAAAGAAGCTTATTGCTGAAAGAGATCTTGGAAGATTATCTGGCCCAGCCTGTAGCCATATATGATTCCTGTTTCACCAGAAAGATAGGCAGGCCTGAGAGGTAAGGAGCTGTAGAGTCCGGCAGCAGGGAGGATACATCTGGACTTAGGAGCCCCTGGTCCTGAGCCCTGGCTCTGCCCAGCCCACCCTCCAGCTCCCTGCGCTTCTGTTTCCCCTCCTCCGGAGACCTGGGGGACTTGCTGTCTGTCACTCCACACCAAGTCGCCCTTGCCTTTAAGCCTGGCACAGTCCCTGTGTGCTCATGGACAGGGGGATTTGACTGCTCTCATCCCATCTCCTACTTCAACTAGGTGTGGGCTAAGAAAATGGAGGGGGGCCAGGCACCCCCTTTGCTTGCAGGAACCCCCGCGAGGGACGTTGTCCCTGGAGGTAGACATCACAGTTGGGGCACAACAGGGAGGAGTGCAAGAGGACAGAAACTACCACCCTTTGAAAAGGAGAAACAAGTGGCATCAGGAGGGCAGTAGTGGGACAGGTGCTCGGTCAGCTCCCTGACTTCTTTGGTGACCGTTTCCTGCCTGGACATAAAGATGGACAAGAGGAGATGCAGCAGCCCCGACTGACAGTCGTGTTCGGACCAGAGGCTCCCTGATGTGCAGCACAGCTGTTGGGGGGCAGAGGTACAGGGTTTCTTGTCCCATCATCCTTGGGAAGTTTAGCCCAGGAGCATCCAAAGGCAGCTGTACGCCCCTCCCTCCCCCGTGCACCGCACGCAGCCGGGCCCAGAGCAGACACGACGAGGAACGATGGGGTTCAGGTGCCCCTGACTTAGGCTGGCCTGCTTCTGCCCCCAGGTGGCCCTTCCCCTCGGCTCCTCAGAGTTGAGGGATCAGTCTCTGCAAACACCGCAGAACCAGATTCGGTGGAACTAGCGTCATAAATGGTCTACCCACAGTCACCCCTCGGAGTTTGTTTCCAGTAGAAGACATTCTCCATGGTTCAAAATCTAACTTCCAAACAAACTTTTGGAATGCTCCATGTGCGTCCACTGGGGACTTCCTGTGTGATGTTTTGGGCATTACGGCTGTGTGCTGCTGTTGGCATCTGTCCTGACGCTGCTGGGTTGGCTTCCCAGAGCCCCGGAGTGTCTCCTGCAATAAAATCCAAGCTGGGGATGAGGTGGATCCCCCCACCCGCTTCAGTCTCCCGGTGTTGCCAGCTGGGCATGGTCGAGGGAGGCCAGCCCAGCCCAGTCAGGCCAGGTGGGGGTCCTGGGACAGCAGGGTTGTCTGCACAGCAGCCCCTGGTCACAGACACCTCTGTTCAGTCCACCCATGAGGCTTGGCATCTGCTTGGCTCACTGCCTCAGCTCTGGGGTTGGCGGGCTTCTTGCAGGCTGACTGCAGGTTCTTGTTGGGTTCTCTTCCCGCCCTGTCCTTCTTCCCTGCACCTTGATGTCCCTACATTTGCATCCTGCCAGCCAGACTGAGAGCCCAGCGGTCTCCTTGGATGCTTTTTGTTTGAAGAAAGTGTTTTCCCTCCTTTTTTTCTACTGTGGTTTCGCAGAGTGACTCTGCAGCCTCCATCTGCTTCCTGCCTGTCCAGGAAGAGACAGATTTCTGAACGCGGAGAATCGGCAAGACTCTGGGCCTTGGGAGGACTTGGTGTGGCTGTCTTCAGGATGGTGGTTGGAGGCATCTGTCCTTCGTAGATCACTGATACCGTCCTGGCAGGGCCCCCCCACGAACAGGATTGGGGAGCAAGCCTAGAAAGCTCCGGGGTCCTGGGGGTGGGGCGAGGGGACTGAGATGAGACTTGGAGCTTCCGTGCATGGGATGGACCCTCTCAAGACCACTCTGTTCAGGAGGTGCCAACAGTCCGTGGTGATACCAGCTGTCAGGCGGGCCCCAGCATTTCCTAGAGCCCTGAATTCAGCAGATGGCTCCTAAGACCTGTAAGACCAAGAAGACCCAGAGCTGGATGGTGTAGATGCTTCTAGGGAAGCTAAAGGGTCACTGAGGGTTAGCTGGGGAAGCGCTCCGGGAGCAGCTTGCCTGACCCTCCTCCTCTCCCCTCCTCCACTTCTCAGAACTCCTGACCATCTAAGATAGTGGTTTCAACTTGTGATCTGCCATGGCACACCCTTCAGATGACACCCAAGGGTGTGTCTGGGGTTCTGTGCACTTCCCAGCTCTTTCTCTAAAGAAAACATTGGAAGGCATGTGGCTGGGCCTGGTGGTCATGGACTCATCTTGAACCCACTTCAGTTCATTTTCTCAAAAGCAAATCAGTTGCAAGTGTCAGTACTTTATGATAGTTAGCCAAGGACTGGTGGTGGCACACCTCATGGCTGATTGATCTCACATCAGGCTTGAGACGCAGAGCGGAGGACGGCTCCAGGCTGAGACTCGTGTGTCCCCAGTGTGAAGTGTGCGTTCTGCAGGTGTGGGGTAGGTGGGACCAGCGGTGTAGAGGAAGAAACCTGGAACCGCCTGCTTTTTTGCTCAGTAGAGTAAGTGCCTGGGTGAGACACGTGGCTGTCCATTGAAAGAACATCTAGGCCGACTGTGGGTTGGAGTGTCCAGGCCAGCTGTCTCTCTGTCTCTCCTCAGTTGGCTGGTGTGGTGCGCACAGTGGAGCCCTGTCTGTCTCCTGATGATTCTTATGCCACCCCCTCGAGGTTGAGGCTGCAGATCGGTGCCTGGGGCAGTCCCTTCTTGCGGGGAGCACGGGGGAGCTTTGCAGGCAGGTGGTGGGGGACTGTGGCTGCCTACAGAGCATGCACATTGGACGGCTCAGGCCATCTGCATCCTAATCTTTAAAATGGGACTGTGAGGCCAGGCTCGTAGTACATGCTCATAGTACATGCTCAGGAAGGGTGTTTCACTCCTTCCTCCTCGGCCCCTCCAGAGCTTTCTGGCTGTGCAGCCCTGGCACTCTGCTAAGCTCGGAGCTTCTGTGGCAGAAGCAGGGGCTCTCTCTTGGGCAGTTCCTTCTATTGTCGTGATTCTGGGTTCAAAGCCACAGGGCACTCAGACAGCTGCGACTTCCCGGCAGGCAGTAGAGATGGGGTGGGGCAGGCAGTAGAGATGGGGTGGGGTGGGGTGGGGGGTGCCAGAGCCCTGCAGCTTTTCCCTCTTGCCTCTGTCCTTGCTAGCCAGTGAGTCGGAGGCGGCTGGGCTTAGCAGATGTTCTCCAAGGAGGACTTGGAATGAACCCGAGACACAGGGTGAGGTCAGTGGTTTGCTCAGCAAGAAGGCCCGAGTTAGTGACAACCTGTCACAGCTCCCAGGATCCCTGGCTGCCGTCCCTGGCTCCAACTCCTCCCCCTCCCTGCCTTAAGGGAGATGAAGATCAGTGATGCAGATATATTTACTGAGTGTCCCCTCTGTGTCAGAGTGGGGCGCTCACGTTTATTTTATCCCTAGCCACCATGAGGGCTTTCACCTCCTTTTTCATCCATTACGCACCATGTGTGCTATGAGGTGTCTGAGTGAACTGAAGCCCAGAATGACCTAGTCAGTTGTTACCCGGGCTGGCAAGTGGTAGATTTGAACCCATCCACTCGCTGTTGGGAGGCCTGCACTTTCCACCACACTGCCGTGCAGGTGGGATGCCAGAACGGTGTGCAAAGAGCTTTGTGACCGTCCCAGTGTCTAAATCTCCAAAGTCCCCAAGAGCATGTGCAGAAACGTCTCTTTGAAGCCTCTCTTTTTATCTTACAGTTTCACTTGCATTTTGCATTTGCCTCCATAACGTAGCCTTGCTTGCTTTAATTTAAGGCAGTGATTTAAATTTCTTTCTCCTAAGCAAACTCGGGTTTATCCTGAGGTGGCTTCCTGTACCCCTGGCCTCCATCTGTCCCCTGTGGGTACGGACATCCCCGTGGGAGAGGCACGTTCAGTATTGTGAATAAAGGCTCAGCCGGGAAAAGGGCAGGGGGCCTCTGGCTTGGCTGGAGAGGTGGGTTGCAGTGAGGGGGCCTGAGGAGGTGGCGAAGGCTAGTTTGGGGTCATATTCTGAGAGGCTTAAGCCCAGAATGCCAACCCCAGGGGTCTGACCTTGTCCCATGGGCAGAGAGGGGAGAGGGCATCAGTGGGTGAGTAGTGTGGCTGCCCCCTGCCCAGCACACACCTATCCAAGCCCTCTGCACCCACGCGGGGAAGGAGTTCCTGTCCACAGAGAGCCCACTCTGGCAGGAGAGGCGAGAGGGAAGTGTGGGGTGCACGCGAGAAAGGCAGCGTTCCCGGAAGCTCAAGCCAATGGCGTCCACAGGAAGGGTTAGAGTGGGAGAACCCAGAGCAGTGCGCTGCGAGTGGATTCGAGAAGGGACTGCATGCCGACAGGATGCCAGTCCGGGGGGTCAGCAGCCCGCGATGGACAGAAAGGGAGGCAAGTGATGGCAGGAAGTGGTGCGACTTGGCGACCAGTTAATGTGGGAGCTGTTAAAGGGCTCTGAGGAAGGAGGAGCGGGCAATCAGGAAATCAAGCAAGAGCCGCTTCAGGGAAATGACCCAGCCGCCTGCGAAAAGGGGAAGCCCTGGCCTGTTCCATGGTCATCTTGGGCTGTGTTCATCAGGCAGAACCCGACTAGCAAAGAGTAGGTAACGGGTGCTGTGAAATCCACACACGTCGTGAAATGGTGAAAAGCCTGCAGCTCATCCCAGGAACAGGCAAACTTTTGAACTTTTCGTTTGGGTCTCTGTGGGGCGGATGACTCACTTCTGAGCCCCTCCTAACCTCTGTTGGTGATTAGCAGGGGTGAGAGGCCCAAGGAGCCGCCCTGCTCTGCAACAGAACAATTTGCCTCAAGGGCCTGGATTGCAGGAATGGATTGGGGTAGATTTGGAATAGCTGAGGACTTTTCCGGCACATGAGTCTCCTGGGTCGAGGCTGACTGTCTTTTTGTATATGGATCTCGGTTTTACCCATTGAAGGAACTGTGGGTTGGGCCTGAGCGGGGCCTCTAGACTTGACCTTAAAAGGTCCAGAGTCTCTGGGTGACCTGAAGAGGTGGATGAAATCTGATCCCTGAGGTGCGTCCCTGGTGTTCTGGAGCCTCTGGAGGAGGGAGGGGCCCGCTGATCTTGGAGGGGAGAGATGAGTTATTTACAATATGACAGAGACTCTGCTCTTGGCCTGTCTGGACTGTGCTCCTGTGCCTGTAGCCGGAGCAGACGCGTGGAGGTGTTCAGAGTGAACCTCTTCTCATCTGCTGCTTAACCTCCCAGAGCCCGATCAGACGGGGAAGCTGCAGCAGCCAGGGGCCTGCTGGGTGGGCCCTGTGGGCGTGCCTGGTGCAGAGGGGCCTGGCACAGTGGGCACTTATGCCTGGAGCTCAGGGTGACCTCTGCAGTTGCCTTTCAGCCTTTATTCTCTGGGATCTCCGGTTACCTGGGCCCTGTGACCTTGGGTGCGAGCCAGGCACCCAGTAAAAAAGCGAGCCTGCCCGCACACTCACATTGTGTCAGCCTCTGCAAGGAAGGGCTCAGCAGCAGGCAGGAAACCACCCTCCTGTGACAGGCACATAGGAAGCCCAGGGAAGAACCACCTTATCCAAATGACCGTCCCCTCCTCCTCCAGCGGCAGACAGGCTGGAAAACTCCCGGGCCTTCTCCCCTGGCTTCCTGTGTGTCACCCGCCCCCAGCCCACACTTCCTTGAGGGCTGTGAGAGTAAAATGGCAGTTCCTGTTGAGTGAGGCATGAGTCAGCGAAGGAGAATCGGTGGCTGAGTCTTCATAACCTCCAGGCATGGCTATTAAATATTTAAATGACACTACGGTATTGATCTATTCTCATCCATCCCGTTGAGGAGAGCACTTCCTGTCTGGGATTCAGATAATAGCAGTGTCTTGGATTTAGATTTTAGGCTAACTCCAAAGAGCTCAAAGGTGCTATATAAATTGCACCCATAATTAGTAGTATCTCCTCCTCAGAGCTTGCTACCTGGAATGGGAACAAGTCAGGTTCTGCCCATTCTACTGCTGGAGAAGACATCCAGAGAGGTTATAGGATCCGCTGACGGGCCCCCAGCAGGCCGGGCTTGGATCAGGGCAGCCCAGCTCCTGCTCCTCGGCACTGGCTGCTTTCTCTGCTCACTGCTCCGTCCCCATCCTCCTCCTCTTCACAGCCCCCCTGTCATTCAGCCATTCATTCTCGCTCCTGGGGACATGGCGTCGAGCAAGACAAGACAAGGCCCCTGCTCTCTGGAGCTTAATTCTTGGAGAGGAGACCGTTGACAAGAGCCCAGATTGGCAGGGAAGGCCCCTCCAGGAGATCGAGTTCCTAGTCAGTGTCCAGGCTCTAGGTCCCGGGGCTGGGTCGGGGCAGAGTGGATCTGTCCTACTTGTGGATTGGTCCTTACTGGCCACAGATCTGTCTTTCCTCTGAGGACGGTTATCAGGATAAATATACCCAGCTCCCCATTCCTGGGGAGTTACTCACGGAGTAAAAGCACCCCGCTGCGGATTAGATTACCTCCACTCTAACTGCTCATGTGCTCCGGGCTGGGGGAGGGGAGAGGGACTTGGGGCCAGGGAAGGGGGGAGACCTGCCTTCCCGCTCTGCTCTCCTTCCTAATCTGGAAGAGTCTCACCAAAGGGGCTGAGATGAGACCATCCCTGAGCTGGTCCTGCTGTTTACGTAGCTCCTTCCTTAGGAAGGGCCAGGCCCTGCTTACTGCTTGTATCCCTGGGCTTGGGCAGGAAGCCTAGTAGCTTCTCTGACACTCGAGGCTACCCAGGTGGTCAGCAGGGGGCCGAAATGTCCCTTGCTGAGAGTTCAGTGCCCAGTAAGATAGGCCCTGAGGCTGGGCTCTCCAGATCCGCTCTGGGCGGGGACTTGCGGAGCTGTCGCTGTCTCTCTGGGAGTCCTGGTTTCCTATTAAGTGGCAGGGACAGACAGCTGGCCCTGGGCTGTTGGGAAGGCCCTTGTGCCGTGGCAGCCCCCTTGCTGCCTGTGCCGGAACTTTCAGGGTGGCGTTTGCTGCTCCTTCCTTCTTCTTGTCAGTTCTGAAGGAAGCTGTGCCAGTCCCTCCCTGGGGTCCTGGGGCGATGAAAGTTAAGTTAAACTGGCCTTTGGAAAGAAAGTGGGTGAGCCAGCTTGAAAAGATCTCGTTCTTACTGTGGGCCTTTCCCAGGCCAGGCCGCAAGAACACAAGGCATGTCAAGGTGGGGTCTGCCTGACGGCCAGAGGACCGTACCTCTTCTAGTTCTGCCTGGGGCTGCCGGATGGAGGAGTCCAGAGTGGCAAAGGTGGGCAGATGGCAGAGGCCCAGGCATGGGACTGGTGTGGCGGGGCAGCCCGTAAGCTCTGGGAAGGGACCAGAAAGCCAGCTCAGTGCCCCACACTTTCCTGTCCCACCTGTGGGTCTGGAGGTGGAGACCTGGTGGGGAGGCTTCTCCCCACAACTTCATTTTCACCAGAATGATCACCCTTCCTGCGGGTCCAGGACTAGGCTGTGGCATCCTTTGCCCTCAGGAGTGGGATTGGGGTGGGAGGTTTTTTCTCTTTTCCCTCTTAGGGCTGAACACCTCTCTCGCAGGGAGCTTGTATCTGCTTAGCAACTCCATTTACTGTGTGTGCTATGCCAGGCACTGTGCTAAGTAAGCACTTTATATCTATTTGTCTCATTTCATCCTAATCCTGTGAGTAAAATGGTAGAATTCCCATGGGGCAGACAAGGAAACTGAGGCACAAGAGCAGCGAAGGAGCCTGTCCAAGCCATTCGGCCACTGAGCGGTCCGTGTGACTCACAATTCCCCTGTGCAAGTTGTGACATCTGCGTCCTCAGAGCCCGGGAGGAGAGAATGGAATAGCTCTGGGTCCCCCCCAACCCCAAGAGATGGACCTTTATCTCATCTCTCTTGGCGCCTGTCCAGCTCCAGGCCTCTGGTCCTGACAGTCTTTATCACAGACTAAGATGTGGCCGGGGCTTGGGTAGGAGGATGAAGCCAGGCTTGTGAAAGAGCCTGACTTGTTTCTAGGTGGGGGTGGGGGCGGAAGGGTTTCACTGATGCTCTTTAATCTAGTATTGAGTGTCATGTGTCAGTGGGTCAGCCTGGGTCCCCAGAGCTGACGTCTGGGGGACATCCCCCCCCGTTGGGGGTTCAAGGGGACCTTGGGCTCCCTCCGCGCTCCGCCCCTGGGTTGGCAAGGGAATGTGAGGGGCGCAGCTGCATCTGCGGTGGAATGCGGGCGGACCGGCCCCTCAGTCCCCTCCTTCTCCGAGCAGAGCGGCGGCAGGCCTGGCGGGACTGGGGACGTCTGATCTTAGCCGCCTCAGGCCAGCAGCTCCCACCCGGTCCTAAGGATCACTCTGGGTCTGGGTCATTGGTCACTGGGGGGAAAGGGCCTCTTCCTCTCTGCCTGGCCGGGTGCACTGTGCCGCCCGCCCCGGGTGGCCTCCCAGCCCAAAGCCTCTGCTGCTCAGACCAGGCACAGCCGTGAGGTCGAAACGGGGGGCATGCGTGGAGCTGCTTTGCGAAGAGGACACTGGAAACCAGGGCGTGTGCCCTTTGGTTCTCCGGAGCCCTGCCAGGCTGCATGTCATGCTTAGGTCTCGCCTTCAAACGATAGTATTTTTCAGGCACGGTCCCGGGACCGTGGCACCCAGGCCATCTCGCGCTCCTGCTAGTGGCCTGCTCTGTCCCTCAAGCTCAGCAGAGTTCTCTCAGGATTGAAACTTCCCCACTGCGCCCTTGGCCGGAGGCTCCCGGGTCTTCCCTGGCTCGACGAGTCCGTGACTGCACCAGGTTACCTTTGGTTAGCCCAGTGGCAGGAGGTCGGCTGGCCAATGCCGCCCTCTGGTGGGCACGGTGAAGGTCCGCGCCCCTTCCTCGCCAGGGTGTAGCTCTGTGGCCTTAGCCCCTGGCCTGCTGGGGACTTTGCACCCGACCTTCCCCTGGCCTCGAGACAGCCTGCCGCTTCCATCCCCCAACACATTGCATTTCTTGTCCAGTGACCTTGGCTTTCCCTTTTCTGTGAGTGCAAGTGCCAGGGCCTGTGTCAGCTGGCCCAGAGAGGCAAAAAGGCTGCAGAGTCCAGCGTGGTTTCCTCCAGAAAGGGGATGGGAAGCCCCAGGGAGAGCTTCCTCCGCAGGGTGAAGGGTCTGGAGGGTCTTGGGACAGGACCCAGAAACTTAGTAGAGTAATGCCAAGGAAGTTTGAGGCCTTCCTTAGCCTGAATGAGGGCTTCCAGGCGGGTATCTGGAACCTGTCTTCCCAACACGTGGGAAGGGAAGGTGCATTCCTGGTTTTGCAGGGCTCCAGTAGGTACCATTTTCTCCAAAAAGGGGACAGCCTGACATCTTCTGTGGGATATGAGTAGAAGGAATATTTACAGCTGAATGAAAGGCTGCAGACTGGGGGAACCTGCTAGGATGGGGCTCTGCCTGCAAGTGGACCCCTTTGTGCAGCAGTCTGCTGGCTCTGTTTACTCAAGCCAGGGGAGGAGTGTGCTGAGCTCGCAAGGAGACTTTGGCCCTTAACCCTTCTGCAGCCTGTGGGGAAACATCAGGCATTTGCAGCCATTGGAATCCAAAGTAGAGCTCAGAGTCTGCTCCTTCGCTGCCTCCTATATTCCTGGTTCTCTTTCTTGAGGGGTTGTGGGTGGAGGGGAGTTTGGGGGCCAACCCCTCTACCTTTTGCCTAGTGATTTGGACACCAAGTTTTGTCCAATCTCAAGGTAAGAACTAATGGTGGAGAGAGGGGAGGAAGCCGCACTAGAGACCCTGTGGCTTGTGTAGGTACATCCTAGGGCTCCTCTCTCTCTGTCTCTCAGATAGACAAAAGTTTGGAGAAAATTGGAAAATGAGGAGCCTTCTCCCTGACATCTACACATGCCACACTTTAAAAAAAAATTTATAGGGTTGCGCTCTGTCACCCAGGCTGGAGTGCATGATGCAATCATAGCTCACAGCAGCCTCAAACTCCTGGGCTCAAGCGATCCTCCTGCCTCAGCCTCCCGAGTAGCTGGGACTACAGGCTCGAGCCACCAAACCTGGCTATTTTTAAAATTTTTTGCAGAGATGGAGGTCTTGTTATATTGCCCAGACCGGTCTTGAACTCTTAGCCTTAAGTGATCTACTCTCCTCGGCCTCCTGAAGTGCTGGGATTACAGGCTCGAGCCACAGAGCCAGGCCCCACAAGCCACACTTTGGATGTTACTTTATTATTTTACTTTTATCTTCAAGGTTGCCCTTTTCATGTCCTGCCCAGATTCTACCCAGAAAAGACTTAGGAGGAGAAGTCGGTGCTTTACATCCTACGCTGCTCTCCTTGGATGAAGACATTTTTCTGGATTTCACAAAGCAAATAAACTGTGATGTTTGCAACTTCCAATGTACTGTATACAGCATCTGCTCTCCCTTATAAACCTCACCCCAACACTACGAGGTAGGGGTTATTCACCACACCTTACCAAGGAAACAGGCTCAGAGAAGCTAAGCGATTTGCTGTGTGGCATGGATTGTAAAGGAGGAGGGACTCGGACTCAGGTCTGCCTCAGCTGCAGAACTAGTGATCTTGTGTCTCTGCGCGCCGGGACTGCATCCTCTCACCAACAGTGGACCAACACAGGGATCTGTGTTGAAAAGAGCACATTGAAATCATAAACCAGAATCGAATCCATAAACTAATAAACCAAGCTGAGAATCACGTCGTGATGAGGGGCTGTGGGTGTTTGGCGGAGTCCCTGATTTAGAATGGTTGACAGGGAAGGGTGACCCTTTACCTCTGTTGGGTGTTTGGAGCCCGAGAGACCTGAGTTCAGAGCCCGGCATTGTCACTTCGGCCAGCTTTGGCAGTGTGGGGACATGCCTCCGCCTCTGAACCTCAGTTTTACCATCCATACTAGTGTCGTTGTGATGAGGAAGGCGGGTAGCACAGGTGAAGCTCCCGGCCCTGGTGGGTGTTCAGGAGTGGCAGCTGCTCTTGCTGCCCCTACCAGGGTTGCAGTGGTTGCGTGCTCTGGGGAGCCCTGTGGGCTGTCATAGCTTGCTCTGCCCGTGATGGAGGAGGGACCTGCCCATGCTGGGTTGAGTCCAGAGGAAATGGGGACGCTGCGTGAAGCCCGGGCAGCAGGTGTGGCCCTGGAGGGGCCACTGGGATTGGCCTGGACACTGGTTCCTTTTCTGCTGTTACCTAGATAGACCAACTCCCTCTAGTTCCGGTTTGCTAGAGACAGGAAGCCAGCCTTTCTCTGGAGGACATGTAGGGGGAGGGGGCGCTGCAGGAACTGACCTTCCTCGGAAGTCAGGAGACCAGGACCTGGGGGATCAGACTCCCCTCTAACCACGTGGGCAGGAGCCTGAGGTAGGTGTGGCCAGCCTCGGGGGTGGGAGATCAGGGCAGGCAGCTGGGAGAAGGTGAGGCCCTGGGTGAGGGCCTTGCTTCCCTCTTCCCTCCTCTGAGTAGGGGTGGGGCCAGGGCCAGGGCCACAAGGAAGCATCAGACTGGCAGCCTTTAAAGCGTGGGCTTCCGACACTCAGGAATTTGAACCCTTTGAATATGGCATCTTGTGGTCACAGCAGCCTCGAACAGACCGGTTCTTTAGGGTTTGGGGCTTCCGAGGAGTGGGACAGTCCTGCCACTCCTTGGGTTTGTCAGAATTCCAACTTGGCAGAGTATTCGGCGGATCCACTAAGACAGTGCGTGCAGCATGCCTAGCTCGGTGCCTGGTGCTAGGAAATGGCAGTGAACTCGGCCATTACTTTTTTGATGGTTATCATCCCGAGGGCTAGAGATCCAGTGTTCCCTGACCCGGCAGGTTACCAGGGAGCCCAGAGTGAGCAAGTCCGTGAGCATGGCAAGAATGAGGGTGTGGCATCTGGGGCCGGGCTGTTAAGGGTCCTGGGAGCGGAGGGGATGGGTGTCAGCAGTTCCTACCCCTTCCCTTCCAGCTGTGCCCTTCTTATCTGGGGATGGGGCAGACCTAGGGCCCCCCTGTTGGCTGCCAGGTGTCGGGGTAATGGAAGCTTGCGCTGAGGGCTGATTCGGCTCCTTTGCTACTGTTAAAAGCAGAATAGTGGGGCCCTGGAGCCTCTGGGGCCAGGCTGCTGGCCAAGCTTCCACAGAAACGGCCGACGGAGCATTCTTGTCCCCCGCTCACCGAGAGGGTGGGGACCACTGCACCAGCCCATTCCAGTCCCCTACCTCCCCACACACCTTGCCCCATAGCCTGGGCTTCTGCTTCTCCCTGGTCAGGGGGGCAGGTGCCACCTCAGGTGGCCCCTCCAGTCTGGGGACTGAAAAAGCCTAAGCTCTTGGAAGTGAAGCCAGGGCCTGGCACTGCCTGGGCCCCTCCCTGTGACGTGGGGCCCCTCCCGCCCATTCTCTCTGCGGGGCCCTGCGGATTCAGAGGTCCAGGCAGGCATTTCTCACTCGCAGCCAGCGGTGCAGCCGGGTCAGGAGGGATCGCAGAGCCAGGTGCCCGACTCCCAGAGGTAGGAGCGGCCCCAGGGCCAGCCCCAGGAGTGAGCCTCCAGGGCACCTTGGGTCTGGGCTGGGGAGAAGAGGACAGCTCTGGGAGCCGGTTCTTGGCCAGGCCGGTCTGGGCTGGTAGCTTCCTGTCCTGAGGCTGGTTGTTCTCCTGTGGGTGGGGCAGGTGCTAGAAGGCATTAACTCTTGAGGCACAGGCAGGGAGTTCCCTGCCACTGGGAGTTCCCAGGCCCCCTGGTCCTTACCTGCTCTCTGTGCCTTCTCTTCGCAGATGCCCTGCTGGCGGACCTGGAGTCCACCACCTCCCACATCTCCAAACGGCCCGTGTTCTTGTCCGAGGAGACCCCCTACTCATACCCAACTGGAAACCACACGTACCAGGAGATCGCCGTGCCACCCCCTGTCCCTCCACCCCCATCCAGCGAGGCCCTCAATGGCACGATCCTTGACCCCTTAGACCAGTGGCAGCCCAGCGGCTCCCGATTCATCCACCAGCAGGTAGGAGGGGGGACAGGGGCTGGGAAGCCCCCAGAGGTTTGGAGGGCAAAAGGAGCCTATCTGGCAGGGCCTTGGGGAGCTGGTGGAGGAATGGAACTGGGGGAATCAGGTCTCCCCGACCAGACGCTGCTCTTCCCCCTCAGCACATGAGGGGGCAGTGACCAAGTGTTAATCACAGGTCTCCTGGCCAGACTGGAAATTCCCTAGTGAGACTGGCTGTGAGCAGGAGCCTTCTGGGGGTGACTCGGGCTGTATCTGTCCCCCATTCCTTTTCCTCCCCTTGGGGGGGCTCTGAGCACCCTCCTTCTTGCAGCCTCAGTCCCCGTCACCTGTGTACGGCTCCAGTGCCAAAACTTCCAGTGCCTCTAACCCTCAGGACGGCTCTCCGTGTTCCCGAGCGGGCGAGGAGGAGCACGTCTACAGGTATTGCCCAGCCCCTCCCTGGCACCTTGCCCTCCTGCTCAGAAATCTCAGGGACCCGATGGCCGGAGCCAGCTGAGGCCAGGGGCCAGGCATGACAACTGGCGCTGGGGGTTCTGCCTCCAGGGTCTTTGGTTTAAGCCGCAGGAGGCCCTGAGGGCCCTGGACAGCTCTCATACCCCTTGCCTGGCCAGTCTGCCCAATTACTGCCATCTCCTTGCAGCGGGCGGGCTGGGCTGTCACATCTCCGTGTAGTTGAGGAACTGATGCAAGACTTCCTTCTTCCCCTCTTCTTACCACAGCCCTTCCCTACCCTCTGTCTTCTTGCTGGGGGAGCCTTCGCCTCACCCCTCCGCCTTACTCTCCTTGAGACTCTGGGGACTGAAAGCCGGCGCAAGGCTGGAGAGTGTCTTACTGTCTTCTTTCCTTTGCCTCCCGAAGCTTCCCCAACAAGCAGAAATCGGCTGAGCCTTCACCCACCGTAATGAGCTCCTCCCTGGGCAGCAACCTCTCTGAACTCGACCGCCTGCTGCTGGAGCTGAACGCCGTGCAGCACAACCCACCAGGCTTCCCTGCAGGTAGGACTGGGGCCTGGGCAGGGGCCCGCCAGACCCCCCAGCCCGGCTGCTGGTCTCTGGCTCCCCCGAGGGCTTAGGGGCTAAGCAGCCTTTTTCTCTGTCTTTCTCTCCAAGATGAGGCCAACTCAAGCCCCCCACTTCCCGGGGCCTTGAGCCCCCACTATGGTGTCCCGGAGAATAACAGCCCCGTGGGGGGCAAAGCCGGGCCCGTGACAAAAGAGAAGCCTAAGCGGAATGGGGGCCGGGGCCTGGAGGACGTGCGGCCCAGCGTGGAGAGTCTCTTGGATGAACTGGAGAGCTCTGTGCCCAGCCCTGTGTGAGTACCCCCCTGGGCTCTCCCCGCTGGGGAAGGTTTGGCCCAGCCAGCGCCCAGGCCCCAGTGTCTGCCCCCTTAGCCCTGGTGTCACCCATTCCCTCAAGTGCCCGTTGTTTGCCAGGTACTGGGGGTGTAGTGGTGAGTCACATGGGCACCATCCCTGCCTTCAGCCAGCCATTGCCAATCTGAAAAGATGGACGTTGTGCTCACCAAGGGCGCCTGCAGCTTAGTAGCAGTTGGCACAGGCTTTTGCACCACAGCCACACAACAGGGTTCAAGTCTTGGCTCTGCCATTACTGTCAGCTCTCAAACCTTAGTTTTCCCATCTGTAAAATGGGATGAGGGGTTATGGGATATCAAGGACAAGACCACCTATCTCGGTAGGGGTGAGATCAAATAATGGTTTCTGGCTCATAGCACGTGATACACACGGCAAGTGCTTAATAAGGTGAGCTCTTATTAGTGTTATGTTATTGTAATAATCTCACACTTAGGTATAGTGTCGTGGAGGAAACATACAGGGTGCCGGGGCTTGTTTAACAGGTGAACTTTCGCTTGGGCTGGGGGGCCAGCAGAGTCTTCTTGGGAAAGGTGCTGTTTGAACCACCCTCTCTTTCCCCCAGCCAGCATATCTCGGAGCTCTCCCCCTGGCTGACAGCCCCCTCCCAGTGATGGGTCCCCAGGAAAGATTGGGAGCCAGTGGGCTTCCCTGGGGTTGGGGGTGGTGGGCCCCAGTGTCGGAGCTGAGATGTTGGTCTGATACCCTGGGAAGCTTGGAGCCGGACTCCGGGCTCCCTACTGAAGCCATGCCTGCCCCGCAGCCCCGCCATCACTGTGAACCAGGGCGAGATGGGCAGCCCTCAGCGAGTCTCCAGCCAGCAGCAGACACGCATCTCGGCCTCCTCTGCCACCAGGGAGCTGGACGAGCTGATGGCTTCACTGTCGGATTTTAAGGTGCCCTGTGACCCCCGCTTCTTCCCTGCCCTGCCGCCCTCCCTCACCCTTCTCCTCCATTACCTCAGTGCGAGTCGCTGGACCTTGGCCCCTCGGTGTTTGGGTGCCTCGCCCCTCGGCTGGGGATCCCACAGTGCCCTGGCCTTGCCAGGATACCAGGATACAGGGGAGGGAGGGCCAGGCCCGTCTGCGTGGGGATTGAGCTGCCGCGGCAGCCGGTGAAGACAGAGAAGCCAGAGAAACGCTCAGCTGGGACATTCCTTCCTCCCTGGGTGCTCCCAGCCACTCAGGGTGAGGGGATCAGGAGGCCGGGACACTGGGACAAAGGGCCCTGTGTGATGGTGCTCTTGGTGGGGGAGGGTGTTGTGTGCTGGGCCATGTGGGGCTTGGGATCCCGTGTCTGAGAGGTCACTTGCCCTGGAGCCCCATCTCCCACGCTCGCTGTCCTCAACACATCCTCTTTCTTTCCGCCTCTGGCTGCCGAGTCCGTGGGCCTCTCTCACCACCCTCCTCCCGTCCTTCCCTGTCTGCCGCCAGGGCCTCTGAGTTCCCACAGGCTCTATCTGGGAAACCGCTGGGCCGGTCCTGCACGAGGTGCCCCTTCCCCTCCCCTTCCGGGCCTCCCAGTCCTGCCAGGCCCGAGATGTTTTGTCTGGAGGCTGCGGTGCCACAATGGGGGTTGATAGCGACAGAACTCTGTGGCCGTGGCTGACTTCACGCTTCACGTGGGTCAGCAGGAGACCTGGGGGCACGACTCCGAGAATACGAGGAGGGGAGTGAGTGGCCCGTGCGCTCTTGGCCCCAGTGGTGCCTCTGAGTCTCCCGTGAGCTGAGGTTTCGTGGCGAAGGAGGGGAGCACGGCTGGGGTGTGGGGTGAGCCTGGGCCTGTGACCCTCGTGTGCCGTAATTCCAGCTCCACGCCTTCTGAACAGTTACAGTCAGAAGCACGTAAGTTGGATTCAGGCGTTGGCCTAAGGGAGCCTGCCGTGGCGCCTCTCAGGCTGTTGCTTTCTCGGACAGCCTTGTCCCGGTGCCCAGCAAGAAGCTGCGCTGGTTCTGGCCGTGCCCCCGGAGCAAGGGCTTGGGGATGTGGGAAAGCTGGGATTGCCCAGGAAGGACACCGCTGAGAGTTGAGCCCGCATCCGCGGAGGGCTGAGCAGCTGCCTGGGGCTGACCTGCCTGGTCACGCGTCTCGCCGTTGTCCACCTCACTTTGGTCTTTTCTCCCGTATGCTGCTCTGGGTGGCCCCCCAGGCATGGCCTAGTGGCTGCTTTCTGGCCTGGGTTTGATGAGGGCCAAGCACCTGAAGCCCAGGAAAGCCTCTCTGGGGTCTGGATCTTCTTCACGGGTCAGTCCCGTGCGTCAGTACTGAAGCCACCTTAGTCAGTGTAGACGAGGGCTCTGAGAGCCCTAAGACCCAGCCCACCCTTTCCTTCCAAGGAGCATCCTTCCTCACCTCTCCTCTCTCTCCTCTCCCCGCCTTTGTCTTTCTCCTCTTGCAGACCAGCTCCTCCACCGTGGCCCTGGGCTCCCCGGGGCCGCTGCCCAGCTCTGCTGCGTCCGCACACCTCTCACTTTCTCCTTCTCCTTCTCCCCCTCCTCCCACGCCGTCTGTGTTCCTGCCATCCGCCACTAAGCCCTCCCCTCGAGGCCAGGGCCACCCAAAGGCCACCTGTACCGAGCAGAGGGGACATGGCCTTCCACCTCCTGTGGCCCCCAGCTGCCTTGATTTGGCTAGTCTTGGGGTGATGCCTGACACCTACAATTCAAGGTCTCCCTCCGTGGAGGGTTCTTTGGGGCCACGTGGTGCAGAGAGCCAGGCCCGCGATTGCAGGCACCTGCCGAACCTCGCGAGTGAGCTCTCTGGGGCTCCTCCCTGCCACACTCTACCCTGCGCTGGGAGCATGAGTCCTCAGGAGCCTGGAGACCCCCAGGGGCCACCAGCCAATCCTTTGTGTGCAGAGGAGGCCATGACTGCCACATGGGAGCAGCCATGGGCTTTGGAGGCATTCAGGCCCGAGACTCCCTGTGGAGCTGCTTGCAGCTTCCAAGAAGTCACTGAGCCAGTGGTTGTGGCTGTGGACCGTCAGGCCATCTTGCCTGATACCTGGAGTCTCGCAGAGGAACGTGGCCAGCAAAAGGAGAGGGCAAGGCCAGAGGCAGGGAGGCTGGGAAGCAGCAGCCCTGTTCCAGTTAACATGAAGCACTTGGGTGGAGAGATGTCTAAGAGGGGAAACCTGACCAGGCCAACTCAGGGACCTGAGACCCCAAGGAGCCCAGAGGGCACCACCGAAGCCGCTATCAAGACCAGGAAGGAACAGCCGGAGCTTCCCCATGGCATGGTCACGGGCACACCCAACGCCACGGAGAGGATTTCCACCTCTGGCCAGGCAGGCGCCTGCTTGCACGGCTGCTAGGCATGGTCCTCGGCGGGTCTGAGTGTGGGCCACTCCTCGCTAACTGCATGTAGCCTTTCACTGTGCACATGTCTGCTTGGGCAGAAAACACTGAGATGCCACGGCCTGCAACCTGACGACCAGCATTTGGCGATAGGCTCTGTGGGGCCAGCGGAACTCCTTGGACCCCAGCATTTCTTGTAGTGACAACCCACCTCCTGCTTGGTTAAGGCTTTTCCCTTAAAGATGAGCTACCCTTGACATTCTGACGAAATGGTTAAAAGCATGGACTTTGGAACCAGATAGACCTAGATACAAACCATGCCTCCAACGCTTGCTAGCTCTGTGACCTTGGGCAACCCGCTCCATCAGCCTCAGTCTTCTCATCTTTAAAATGGGGATAATAATAGACCATTTCCACCAAGGATGTCCAGAGAACTAAATAATTCGTGGAACATGTTTGGAACACAGCACATGGTCCCCAAGTAAACTGTGGCTGACAGTACTTTTATTATTATTTATTTCCTGCTTGATTCAAACTTTATGCCCTTTCCAAAAACAAAACAAAACAAAAACCCCGGAAACACTACATCCAAGTGTAATATAATGTAGTGTAATAATATAAACCAAAAGAAAAACTAGTTAAAAGATGTACTGGAAGGAAAGACTCTAAAATTGTAAATCAAAAAAAGAAAGAAAAGTCCTTATGCCCTGTCAAGAGTGTCCACTTACATCCTCTCAAATAATTCTTGCAATGACCCTGTGAGGTAAGCCAAGAAAACACTGTTACTGCATTTTAAGGACAGAGAAGCTGAGGCCCATGGACGTTAAGTGCCTTGCCCGGGGTCAGAGGCTGATTTGGAGGTGAACGCTGGGTCAGAGGTCTCGCGAGCCAATCCTGCCTCCTGCCTCCACCCACCTCACCTTGGCTCTTCTAGGTGCTTTTGTTCTGCCCTCCCCTCCCCCGGGGCGCCTGAGTGTGGACTGAGCGGTGTTGTGCCCAAGCCCAGAGTGGGGCTGTGACAGCCTCCCCCTCCCCTCCCCCAGATCCGCTCTGAGATCAGGAGCCAGGAGACGGGCCGTGCACACCCCAGGTCCCGGGAGCCCTCCCCTCGCCGCCGGCTGGACCCCGCCACCCTGAGCAGGACCCCGTCCCAGGAGCGGCTCATCGCAGAGCTGCAGGGTCGGCTGGGCATCCAGCTGGAGGCAGAGGAGGAGGCGGCGGGGACCTCTGCCCAGGACTGGCTGACCGAGGGCGTCGTCATCACTGTGCAGCCATGCAGGAAGCGGGCCGGGGGGCAGCTTATAGAGAAGGTGGCCAGGCGATGCCGGGGGCCGGGCCAGGGCTAGGCAGCAGGGGTCCAGTTTCTCCCCTGGCCCCAGCGCTGGCCAGGGGCGAGGTTTGGGGGTGGTGGGGTGGTTCTTGCGTCCTGTGGCCTTATAAGGCTGGCCTCACTCTCGTGGGGGAGCTGGGGTGTCCCTCCCACCCCCGTGGCTGAGCCGGTGGCTTCTTCGGTCTTCCTCATCTCTTTCCCTCCTTTCTTCCCCCCAGGTTGTCTTCCCTCCTGGCTCTCCCATTCCCCTGAGAAGAACCATCTCTGTCCTGGCTTCTCCTCCTGTCCCTTTACTCCAGCATCGCAAAGACGCCTCGGCCAGCAGCTCTTCTCCCCTGCCCAGCCTGCCCGCCCCCTCGCCCCCGGGGCCCTCGGCTTGCCCCCGTGGTTCTCCCGGGGTCCCGAGTGTGGGGGAAGAGCCCTGTGACCGGGATGTGCAGGGCCCTGCCCCTCCCACTCCTGCTCCCCACACCATGAGGTCCGTGGGCTGCCAGACCGACGAGGACCCGCTCTTCCCCCCAGTGCAGGCAGGCCTCCCAGGGACCCCAGCGCCGGCCCTGCCTGTCCCCGTCCTGATGCCCGAGCCACCCCCGCACTCTGCACATGTGTGTGTGCGTGTATACACACACAGACACACACACAGACACACTCTGTCCTTCCATCCACGAGCCCCAGCACAGTGACCACAGTCCTTGCTGAGACTTCAACCCTGGACCCTCGCTGAACCTAATGCCCAGGCCCCCCCTTCTCCGTGTCAGCTGCGGGGTCCCCCCTCTGCCTGCTCTTCCCGGCCACCCCAGTACTGCCCCGGGCTCCCACCCAGGGAAGCCATTCCCGAGAGACACCAGCAACCCGTCTCCTCCCCCAGGCCCAGCACCTGCTGAGGCCTCCCCGGGCTCTGACCACGGTCACCTCCCCTTCCCGCGCGCTGCGCCTTTGGGCGGCTCACCTCCCTCTCCCTCTGCTCCTCTCCCTGGGCCTTTCTCTCCGGGCTGTTTTTCTCTAGATTTTTTCCCTCCTGATTTTAGTACTGCCAGTGGGGGCAAAATTGTCTCATCCCATTCTAAATTCCCTTTTGTGACATGGTCCAGTGACAAGTCTCTTATCCTTTCTTCCGTAACTCTTAAAAAGTGTTTCTTACCCTCATCTCCTCCCCCACCTAAGCTCCAGGGCCTGGAACACAGAGCAGATGGGGAGCTGTGCTGGGCGGACGGCAGGCAGAGCGGCCCCGGAGGGCAGCACGAGGGAGGGGTCAGTGCCCAGGGCCGGGGGACTGAGTTGCCGCATGTCACGTTTTCCCTGGGCTTGCTCGTGCCGGCAGGGTGCCGGGACCCTTGCTCTTGACTATCTGTGGGCTCCTCTGACCACCATAAGGCCCTGTCGATGCCACTCCCACGTTTAGGGCTCTTCCGGCCCCTAGAGGAGGTCACACTTTTTGCCTCAATCAGCCCATCTGTCCAGGAGGGAGAAAACTGCCCCCTACCCCCCATGCCGTGATGCTGCGAAACCCCAAAGCCCAAGCACTGGAAGTCCTGACCAGCCCCGTCTCCCTGTCTCCACAGTTCATGGCCCAGGGGAAGACGGGGAGCAGCTCACCGCCTGGGGGACCCCCAAAGCCCGGGAGCCAGCTAGACAGCATGCTGGGGAGCCTGCAGTCCGACCTGAACAAGCTGGGCGTTGCCACGGTCGCCAAAGGGGTCTGCGGGGCCTGCAAAAAGCCCATCGCCGGACAGGTGATGGGGGGGAGGTGGTGGCTGGTGGGCACGGGGACCTGTGCTGCTCTGGGGGGTGTTCCGCGCCTGGCCTTGGCCCTGCACCACAGTCTGTCTTCCCCCTCAGGTTGTGACTGCCATGGGGAAGACGTGGCACCCGGAGCACTTCGTCTGCACCCACTGCCAGGAGGAGATCGGATCCCGGAACTTCTTCGAGCGGGATGGACAGCCCTACTGTGAAAAGGACTATCACAACCTCTTCTCCCCGCGCTGCTACTACTGCAACGGCCCCATCCTGGATGTGAGTCCCGCGGCGCAGGCGGTGGGGAGGGGCGGCCGGTGCTTCAGTCCGGCACTGTGCCACACCGGCTCATCTCACCTCCACGGGAGCCCTCTGAGGCTGCGGGCGGTGAGATCAGGGCACATCCTGAGGCTCACACAGCTAGGAAACAGTTGGGCCAGGATTCAAACCCAGGCCAGTTAGGAGAGACCCTGACCTTGGAGTGTTTTGCTTTTTCCTTGCCTGTGAGACTCAGTGGTGGGATCTGTCCAATGGGGCAGCAGCTTGGCTTTGATCCTGTATTTTACTTTCACAGAAAGTGGTGACAGCTCTTGACCGGACGTGGCACCCTGAGCACTTCTTCTGTGCCCAGTGTGGAGCCTTCTTCGGTCCCGAAGGTACGGGCAGGCAGATGAACTCGCTACCTCCTGGGAGGCCCGGGGAGGCGGGAGGTGGGAGACCGTTGATGTAGGAGTCAGGATGACTCTACTTCTGGAGGCCTGAACTCTGTCTCCCAAACCCCCACTCCTCAGGGTTCCACGAGAAAGACGGCAAGGCCTACTGCCGCAAGGATTACTTCGACATGTTCGCGCCCAAGTGTGGCGGCTGTGCCCGGGCCATCCTGGAGAACTACATCTCGGCCCTCAACACGCTTTGGCATCCTGAGTGCTTTGTGTGCCGGGTAAGGAGTCCCCCCTGGCCCCGGCCCCTGCCCCGGCACATCTGGAGGGGGCTGGGAGCAGGCAGTGGGGAGAGGGGCTTTCTTCCTTGTGCTCTCTGGATCCAACTTGGAGGCCTCATTTGGGGTTATTAATGGGGTGAGCAGGCAGTGGGATATACTTCCTTAAGTCCAATAGGTTCTGGGCCAGGGCTTGTACTGAGGCCGGGACAGACC
This sequence comes from Indri indri, assembly GCA_004363605.1. Lineage (NCBI taxonomy): Eukaryota > Metazoa > Chordata > Mammalia > Primates > Indriidae > Indri > Indri indri. Next base: position 44,955 of record RJWJ010005130.1, on the reverse strand, counting down.
AGGAGCAAGGTAGACACGTCCCCCGTCCTGTGCAGTGGCCCTGAGACAGTCATATTCAGAACTGGAGTATGTGAGAATTAAATGAGATAATGCAAATGTATAGCAGACTCAACAGAAGTGGGCAGTGATTTCCAAACTACATTCTGGGGGGTCATGGGGTCTCACATTGTCATTAGAGATTCAGTAAGGGCCCTCTGTCCAAATAAGTTTGGGAAAAACACTGTTTAGTGCAGGACTTCTCAGAGCCTTTATACCTAAATGTGTGCCTGAATTTCCAAACAAGAATCTAGGATGCAGGCTTTGACCACAGACCCTTTTTTTCAGCACCAGTGTTTCTGGGAACACAGTGACAGCCACCTGATTAAGTGCCCAGGAGTCAGACTTACCTATGAATCCAGGCTGTGCAGCTTGGCAGCTGCGTGACCTTGGGCAAGTCGCTTAACTTGTCCACCCCAGTTGCCTCCCCTGGGAGAAATGAATAGCATTTAGTACAGCACCCAGCACATCGGAAATGTCTGGCAAGTCATCAGGAGTGTGCCAACCATGCTGTCTCTGGCCCGTCACACTGGGTGCCCCAGCCATTAGGGACAGACCCCTGAGCCCCCTCTTTCCACCCCACCCCTCCTTGCGCCTCGCAGGAATGCTTCACGCCATTCGTCAACGGCAGCTTCTTCGAGCACGACGGGCAGCCCTACTGTGAGGTGCACTACCACGAGCGGCGCGGCTCGCTGTGCTCCGGCTGCCAGAAGCCCATCACGGGCCGCTGCATCACCGCCATGGCCAAGAAGTTCCACCCGGAGCACTTCGTCTGTGCCTTCTGCCTCAAGCAGCTCAACAAGGGCACCTTCAAGGAGCAGAACGACAAGCCTTACTGTCAGAACTGCTTCCTCAAGCTCTTCTGCTAGGTACCCCACTCCCTTCCTCGGCCCCCCTTCCCCAGCCAGCGTCCCCAACTGCTACTGTGACCCAGAGACCTCGCCCGGGGGTGAAGGGGCAAACCTGACTGAAACTGGAACCCTCGACCTCAGCTGGTGCAGGGTGGGAAGAGGCTGTGAGGGGTCCCACCTGCTCGTCTTCACCCCTGCCTCTGGGCCTCCTCCCTCCTCCTGCAGCTCTCCCCGGGCTGCCCACCCTTCATCCTCCCGGGGGCGGGGCGGTGGAGAGGCAGGAGGGCCCCGCCCTAGCCCACGTGTGTCCCCGTGAACCGGCCTGGCCCGGCCAGCACCCACACTGGAGCCATCTCTCACTCATCATTTCAGCAGTGGAGCCGGGGCGGGGGGAGGGCAGGCAGGGGCCAGATGGGGTCTCTCTTTATCCTTACGTGTCCCCCAACCTAACTGTCCTTGTTCTGAGAGTGCTGGGGGACACCTGGCTCCCTCCAGACAATGCCAGCATAAATCCATCCACGCATCCAAGGGTGGAAGAGTCCAGGGGGCCCCAGAAGGTTCCCTGTGCCCCTTCTGCACTTCCAGCCTCCCAGGCCTGGGCGACTGCCCCCGGCCCAAACCCTCAGCCCAGCCTCCCCTTTTACACCTGCCCGGGTTCTACTGAGAAAGGCCTCTCCAGCAATAAGGTTTTCTAGTCACTTCCTCTGTCTCGGGGCTGGTGTGAGGTGGGGGTATCACCCGTGCCTGGACACTGTAACCGACTTTGATAGATTTCTACACTGAGGTTTGAATTCATATCGCCCGAGTTGCTTTTACTTCTCTATACAAAATGATTTCGAAGAGATTTTAAATATGTCCCCTTTTGTACTCTCCTCCTTGTCTACCGCCACCGGGCCTGTCAGCGACGGCGGCCTTGGTATGGAGTTTGCTTTGTACCGAGGGCTTGGGGTGGGGAAGCAATTTGTATTTTATTTTTTCTCAGCACAAGCAGGTGAACGGGGAGCGGCTCTGGGACTCCCCTCCTTTCACTTCGCAGCTCACCAGGACTGTTTTATACACTGCTGTATCTTGAAGCCCCTTCCCTACTGCCCAGGCCTGCAAGCTCTTAACCGAAACTGGTCTAAGGGTGTCTTTGTCCTCGTGGGCCTGGAATTCAGAACCTCATCTGTTCTGCTCCTGGGGAAGAAGGGGAAGTATACTTTGGAGGCTGCTTCCTGTCTGAGGAAGCCATCAGGAGCCTCCGCTCCCCCGTGGACTTCTTGGCAACAAAGAGAACCCACTGAACATGCTCAGCCTCCTCGCCGCTTCTCTGGGGCTCTCTCTTCTGCCTTCTCAGGAAAGCTGGTGCAGATTGTGACCACGAGGACTACAAAAGTCTCTTTGGTCTTGTTGATTCCACTGGGCATATCGCTTCCCCGCATCTGCCCTCCCGGGAGGCTGGGTACAGGTTCTTCCCCTTGTATAGGTGGGATCAACACTCAGGAGGTCTGGAGAGGAGGCCCCAGGTGGTTGTGAGGGACTCTGGTAGGATTTCGAGAAGGCGACGGGACCCTGCTGGAGCAACGGGAAGCCCCCAGAGCTCTCTGTCCCAAGGATGAAACAGGAGCAGCCAGGCCTGAGGTTCCTGGTCTAGGGAAAGGGACCCCAGAGGGGCCTAACAGGAGGAGGATCCAGACGACCACATTGGCCTCCTAGCAGAGGCTGAGAGCACTGGGATCTCAGAAGAGGGTCCCTCCTTTGGGGATGGGGGCTGGGGAGATCCACCTGGCCCCTCCGGAGCTCTGATGTCTCTACTTCCACCCACAGGCCTTATTGCTCTGTTTACAGCCACCCGCCCCAGGCCCCTTCCCAAGAGGGACTGGGGTTTCTGGGGTCCACCGTCTGGGTCATTGGTTATTTGGTAACTTGATTTTGATTATTTTTTTTCTCTGTAAACTTCTGGCTTTGCCCATTTCAATTCCTGTGATTTATGCCAATAAAGTTTGCCATTATTTTCACCTGTGCTAGTGCCATTTCTTAGTGGTCCCAGCAGAGAGACCAAACCCTCCCCAGACACAGAAGGATCAGCAGATTGAGGGTAAACCATTCACGTTCCCTGATTTGAGGTCGGAATCCCTGCGGATAGGATCCATGGTACCTGCGGATGCAGGTCCTACCTGGCGCCCACGTGGGCTTTGCTCTTGCCTGGGCAGTCGGTAGGGGAAGGCTGGGCTCTGTGTGGAGCAGGCCCTGCCTTGGGCGCTTTCCTGCGGATTCCGAGGGCAGCCTTCCACTCATTTACAGACGGGGACAGAGGTTCCAAGAGGAGACCCCACGTGCACAAGTCAATCCTCTGAGTGAGAGCAGGGCACAATGTGAACCCAGGGCTTGCCGCTGCCTGCGTTCCTGCGTTGAGCCAGACTCCATCTTGCCCCTGCGGACACACACCTTGGGTGTAGCCCCCTCCCGACCGAAGCGGATGGGTCTCTACTGCCTCCTCGTGGCCACGGCCATGATTGCGTGCTTCCTCTTTGCTCCTTCACATCCAGAGCTCTGGTCCTGAGCCCACAGAGCTTCCTGGACAGCACTGTCCCGCCTTGAGCTGTGTCTTCCCAGTTTCCCTGTTGTTTGCCAAAAGCAACATGTTGAATTCTAGTCTGAACCCTAACCGTGCCACAGTGAGCTCAGAAGTGCAAATTACCTTCAGCCCTCACCCAAATAGAATGACTTCATTTATTCTTCCAGCCCATGTTAGATCCATTTTATTTATAGAAATGGGTACACTTCATCATAATTTGCTTTTTCACTTTGTGGATATTTTCCCATGTCAATAAATATAGATCTGCATCATTTTTTAATGGCTTCGTCGTATTCCATTATATTGATGTGCTGCAGTTAGAGGTGATATTTATATCATCAGAGCCAGGATGTCCTTGGAAATGCACCATGCGCGTATGTATATACTTGGGAAAGTGCATTTAGAGGGAGACAGAGTCAAGGATTGGAAGGGACTGTATAGCGCAGCGAGGCCCATGGGCTTTGAACGTGCTCCTGGATTTCAATTCTGAAACCATCATTTACTGGCTGAGAGACTTGGGCAAATTATTTAACCTTTTTGTGAGTTTTCTCATCAATAAAATGGGAAGACTAATGCAGCCCCGTATCTCCTCAGAGGATTGTTGCAGATTAACGTCGGTAATGGGCACAATGTACCCAGCACAATGCTAAGCGTGCTGTGTCATTAAAAAGTGATCTTAGGGTTGGGTGCGGTGGTTCACACCTGTAAACCTAGCACTCTGGGAGGCTGAGGTGGGAGGATTCCTTGAGCTCAGGAGTTCAAGACCAGCCTGAGCAAGAGTGAGACCCCTGTCTTCTACTAAAAATAGAAAAATCAGCCGTGTGTGGGGATGTACACCTGTAGTCCCAGCTACTCCGGAGGCTGGGGCAGGAGGATCTTGAGCCCAGGAGTTTGAGGCTGCTGTGAGCTAAGATGACGCCACTGCACTCCAGCCTGGGTGGCAGAGTGAGACCCTGTCTATAAAAAAAAAACAGAAAAAGAAAAAAGTGATCTTAGCAGTAATTGATTCCAGCAGTTCTCAAGCCAGGCTGATCCTCGTAGAGGCACTAGGAGGCTTTAAAACAAAATACAGACTCATAGGTCCCACTCCTATAGATTCTGATCCAGTAGGCCTGGAGTAGGACCCGAAGATTCATATTTTTACAAAGCTCCTCCGGTGACTTTGATATTTAGTCAGGTTTGGGAATAGATCCTGCTAACAGTGCCTGGTAAAGACGGCTTCATGAGTAACTGTCCAAAGAGACACTACAACAAAGTTAGACAGAGGACAGGAATATTAGAGCTCCAACCTTAGACCAGCCTTGGTGGGGGGAAGTCTAGAGAAACAGAACTTGGGACTGCATACAGCCAACCGTCTGTTGGTCACATATGGTTCAGATAAACTCGCTGGAAATTTCTAACTTGGTCAACTGAAAAGGGTGGAGAGAGGGAGAAACACCCCTTCTGCCATAAAATCTTTCATTCAAAAAGGTATTTATTGATATAGCATAATTATTAAAATAAATGTTAAGTGGATGTGTAATAGAAGAAGCTAACATTTTCCTCCTACATTCCAGGAACTCTGCTAAGTCTTAATACATTTAATCCTCATAGCAACTCTAGAAAGTGGGTGTTGTCATTATCTTCATTTTACAGATAAGGAAAGGGAAGCAGAGGGTCAACAAGGTGAAATGACGTCCTGAGATGACACAGCTAGGAAGTGGCAGAACAAGGTTACGGATACAGGTCATCTGATGGCAAGTCCTGCATTCATTCATTCATTCATTCAACACATATTTATCATATGTCCACTATGTGCCAGGCACAAGACAAAAATCTCTCCCTTGCAGAGCTTGCATTCCTACAGGGGGAGAAACAGACAAGAACGTAATAAATAAATTACATAGTGTGTTAGAAGGTGTAAATGCTACTGAAAAAATAGCACAGAGCATGGGGGAATGGGAGTGGGTTTTTTTGTAATTTGAAACAGGGAACTCAGAGTAGGCCTCATTGACCGGGTGATATTTGTGCCAAGACCTGCTGGAGGTGGGTTCCTTTGTGGATATTGGCTGGGCTGCTAGGAGCCTTCCAGGAAAAGGGAATAGCCAACGCAAAAGCAGCAGAGCATCATCTGGCTGGAAGGCAACAAGTCAGTGGGAAAAATAGGAGATGAGATTATTGGGGTGGAGGTGGGAAGCAGATCAGGTAGGGCCTTGTAGGCAGTTTTACGTTTTAGGCTTTTTTTTTTTTTTTTTTTGAGACAGAGTCTCACTCTGTCACCCCGGCTAGAGTGCAGTGGCATCATCATAGCTCACAGCAACCTCAAACTCCTGGGCTCAAGCGATCCTCCTGCCCCAGCCTCCTGAGTAGCTGGGACTCTAGGTGCAAGCCACCACGCCCAGCTGATTTTTTCTATGTTTTAGTAGAGATGGGGTCTCGCTCTTGCTCAGGCTGGTCTTGAACTCCTGATCTCAAGGGATCTTCTCGCCTACGACCTCCCAGAGTTTTAAGATTACAGGCGTGAGCCACCGCCCGTTTTAGGCTTTTAACTCTGAAGGAAATGGGAAGCCTTTGAAGAGTTTGAAGCAGATAAAGACATGAGTCTACTTAGGTTTTAAAAGATTCCTCTGTTTTGGTAGCAGGAAAACACAAACTAGGGAAGACAAGAGACCATTCTGTTTCTCACCATGTGCAATTATTTCTCAGTTCCACGTCACACTGTTTAGTTCACTGAGGTGGCCAGGTGGCACTGGACTCCGAATCCGCAAACCTTGCCGCCTACACAAAAGCAGCTCCAACCCAGCAGATGGCAGCAGCTCTGAGAAAGCTCCTCCAACACAAGGCAGTGCTTCCTGACTGCGTTACTCAAAGGCGGCTTCCCGTTGGCTGGAGTGACAGAGATAGCATCCAATGGCTGCCTATGTAAGTTCGGCTTCGTCGGGCGAATGACTGCATCAGCCAATAGACAGGGGCGCCGTCTGCGGCTTCTGATTGGCCACTTTATTCACATATAAAAGGAACGCGCCGGCGCACAGCCCCTTTCTCGCCAGGCGTCCTCGTGTGAGGTGCGTGTGGCCGCTGGACTTGCGCATTGACGCGGTGGCCGGAAGCATGGGGGTCTTTGGGAGAGCTCTGAGGGGGGATTGGGGGGCCCTGGGGTCTGGGCCTGTTTCCCTGGGGCCTCGGTGGCGGCTTGCGCTCCTTGACGGGCGGCGGCGGCTGCCCAGGCCAGGCCGGCGGACGCTTGCGCGTGGCCTGTTCCGCATAGGCCTGGGACCCCGGGACGGTGTCTGGGTGACCGGGCCTGAGCTCCCTCTCTCCCCTCAGTGACATCGTCTTTAAACCCTGCGTGGCAATCCCTGACGCACCGCCGTGATGCCCAGGGAAGACAGGGCGACCTGGAAGTCCAATTACTTCCTTAAGATCATCGTAAGTGCGGGCTGGGTGGTGGCCGCTCATCATGCTGCCCTGGTGCGCTAATAAGGATAATCAGGTTCCATGTCTCCTTGGTGCCAGCTACTGAATTAGGCCATTTGGGGCAAATCTCGTTTAACAGTTTCCCCCTGGTAGCTCCTTTCTGTTGCAGATAAACAGGCTTAGGCAGATCAAGTGGCTCCTGAGGTAGCATTCATACACAGGTTTTTTTGGCTTCCAGGGTAGTTTATGTCAAACCTTTACTCCTTTTGTTCCGCCTTGGGAATGTCTGAGGGGAGCAGTGACTCATTGTAAGGAAGCAAGTTGCTGCATGTTTAGGATCTGTCAATCAAGAAACTAAATGTCTAATTAATGATTTTTGTTTCGGATGGTCTTACCCAGAAACTCTGACCATGCTGCTATTAATGCATTAGGTTCCATTGTAGAGCCTCTGTGTTACACTCTCTCCCACTTAGCATGAGGGTTTTCAGAAACCAAAAGAATCGTACAGTAATCCATACATCCAAAACCTAGATTTTCTACAGGGGTATGCTATATTTTATGTTGTGTTTTGAATGCTGTAAATCTAGCCCTTCCCTTAACCAGTTTATTTGGAACAATTTTTTTTATGTTAATGCAGCCATTTTAGTGAATGACAAACATACTTCATATTTGGGAAAAATTAAAAAATCGATTGAATATAGAAACCTAATTTTCACTGTTCCTACCGAGTAGGCAAATCATGATTCAATCTGGCAGTGTTATAATTTAAATGGCTCCTAGTGGGAAGAATTGTCCCAATCTCCAGTTGACTTCAAAAACGTAGAAGGAAGGGAGTGAGATGGAAGCCAGTCCCTGACATTCATTTCTTCTTTCCTGCTACCAACCTTTGATTGTTTTTGGCCTGTTTCTGTAGCAACTTTTAGATGATTATCCAAAATGCTTCATCGTGGGAGCAGACAACGTGGGCTCCAAGCAGATGCAGCAGATCCGCATGTCCCTTCGAGGGAAGGCTGTGGTGCTGATGGGCAAGAACACCATGATGCGCAAGGCCATCCGAGGGCATCTGGAAAACAACCCAGCTCTGGAGAAGTCAGTTCCCTGGGCAGCTTTGTCCTCCCTTTCCGGTGCCTTTCTTTCTCCCTTTTTCTGGAGAAGAATGGTGCTTGAAAGGTGATCATCTCCTGTAAACTTTTCTTTGCAGACTGTTGCCTCATATCCGGGGGAATGTGGGCTTTGTGTTCACCAAGGAGGACCTCACTGAGATCAGGGACATGCTGTTGGCCAATAAGGTAAGAGGAGAATCACGTTGGCTAAAGAGACCTTATTTTGGCTCCTTAAAGCAAGTTGATCATTCTCAGGTTGTATCAGTGGAGAGACTTACCTCACTGTTCATTGTCTTCGTTCAGGTGCCAGCGGCCGCCCGTGCTGGTGCCATTGCCCCATGTGAAGTCACTGTGCCGGCCCAAAACACTGGTCTGGGGCCAGAGAAGACCTCCTTCTTCCAGGCTTTAGGCATCACCACTAAAATTTCCAGGGGCACCATTGAAATCCTGGTGAGTGGACCTGGTTTGCCTGTGCTAGCCAGGCAAGTTGGGGGCAGGGGGCGGGTGTTTAGAGCCCAGAGGTCTGCTGGATGTCCAGGTGTTAACTGCCTACTGTTTTTCTTATTCTTCAGAGTGATGTGCAGCTGATTAAGACTGGAGACAAAGTGGGAGCCAGCGAAGCCACACTGCTGAATATGTTGAACATCTCGCCCTTCTCCTTTGGGCTGGTCATCCAGCAGGTGTTTGACAATGGCAGCATCTACAACCCTGAAGTGCTTGACATCACAGAGGAAACTCTGCATTCTCGCTTCCTGGAGGTACATGCTATCCAGCCCACCCGCTGAGTGTCATACTGAGTCTTGTCTGCTGCTTAACCTGCTGTGTAACCAAGGACCATTTAATAATATGTCTGCCTCTGTAAACTGGCAATGACAATATAAGATTGTTGAAGGACTTAATGAATTAATCAGTATGAAATCTTAGTACTGGACATGTAGTAAGGGCTGTTAGTCTAGGGCCTGCAAATGAGATTTTGAGTAATGCCATGAGTCAAAGGAGAAATGAGTAAAATGAGGACAGTTGAATACAGGTTGGTATAACATAGCCAAGTATCCTTTCTTGGGAGGACTTTCCTTTTTTCTGAGACTGTCTTGCTTAATTTTGCCATTAAAATGCCTTTTAAGTAATGTATAATGGTGATAGAAGATATATTTTTGTTCACAAAAAAATTGAAATTATGTAAGCTCCATTTACTTTTCAAAAGATTCACTAGTGGATGAAATTCATGTCTGGAAATGGTTTGACATTTTTCTTTCATAGAACTTGGTACCCATGTTAACAGTTAATATTTTTCATGAAATAGTGGTGGTTTTTGAAGTAAATGCTATCATTATGGTATATGGAACCCCCAGATTTGGAATAAGGGCAAAAAAACTTATCAGTTGATGGGTCTGAATCATCCTGCCAGGAGCATTTGGTGTGACATGAAATGTCTTCCTTGAGCCTGAGCTGCTAACTGCCATGGGTTATTTCTCTCCAGTGAGCTTTATTTGGACGTCACTGTTTTTTCTCTAGGGTATCTCACCCAAAATGTAATCTTCCTCCTATAGGGTGTGCGCAATGTTGCCAGCGTTTGTCTGCAGATTGGTTACCCAACTGTTGCATCAGTACCCCATTCTATCATCAATGGGTACAAACGAGTCCTGGCCTTGTCTGTGGAGACTGATTACACCTTCCCACTTGCTGAAAAGGTAAAAAGATCCCACAAGGACCATGGTGGGTCTAATAGTTAGCAGGGTGACAAAGGTAACCTGCTGAGTTAGTGCTTTTAATAGCTGTATTTTGCATAGCAGATACATTTCTTAAGGGTATACTTGAGAGTTTGGTGGGCAGGGGATGTGTGTTCTCAACTTTATTTATTTATTTTTTTAATTTATTTTTTATTTTTATTTTTATTTTTTGAGACAGAGTCTCACTGTCTTGCCTGGGGTGAGTGCCATGGCGTCAGCCTAGCTCACAGCAACCTCAAACTCCTGGGCTCAAGCAATCCTACTGTCTCAGCCTCCCGAGTAGCTGGGACTACAGGCATGCGCCACCATGCCCGGCTAATTTTTTCTATATATATTTTTAGCTGTCCAATTAATTTCTTTCTATTTTTGGTAGAGACGGGGTCTTGCTCTTGCTCAGGCTGGTCTCGA
>RJWJ010005130.1:0-34774 GCA_004363605.1 Indri indri | reverse complement strand
TGCCTGGCCTTGTTCTCAACTTTAGAAATGACAGGAGACCCAATGAGGGGTTAATGCAAGAGCTGGGCCTTAGGGTCACCTTTTATTTGGCTGTACCCAAAGCTCTCCTGCCTGGGTCACTTCCTGACAGGAAAGCCTTCACTGGCTTGGACATTGTTGGTCAAACTCTACAAAGGCAGGAGTGTCGTGGGGAGTAGAGGGGTTTGGATGACGGTTTTGACCACTAACTAATCCCTTTGCTTCAGGTCAAGGCCTTCTTGGCTGATCCATCTGCCTTTGTGGCTGCTGCCCCTGTGGCGGCCACCACCACTGCTGCTCCTGCTGCTGCCGCAGCCCCAGCGAAGGTTGAAGCCAAGGAAGAGTCGGAGGAGTCAGATGAGGATATGGGATTTGGTCTCTTTGACTAATCACCAAAAAGAAGCCAGTTTTATTTGCCAAACAAAGAATAAAGGCTTTACTTCTCATAAATGTCTCTGGATTCTTCATTTTGTACGTTTTGAAATTTATAGTGCTGTATTCTAGAAACTATAAAGCCATGGTTGACATTTCAGTGGCTTCTTAGTATCTAAATGAAACCAGACACAGCTTTAAGTGTATTAGAATTCTTGTTTCCTTGGCCATTCAGCCTGGGTCCCTGTAACTCAGGTTGTGTCAGTTGAGATAGGCACTCAACGAATGCCAGGGGTCAGTTCCCATGCAGTAAGGGTTTTCAGACTGGTTGATGGTCCAACTCATGAATTGGTGGTGGGCAGTATTCAAAGAGACAGCAACAACCTATTGCTGAAAACAAAGGTGTTTTGTGAAGCTTGTACTTCACTACAGATCTGTGTGCTGGGTCATGGTGTATTTGTTGTAACTAGTCTTCTAAAAATTTGAAAGCCACTGCTAGTAAAGGGCCAACAGCTTAGCTGTGTGGACCCCTTTCTCTAAACTGCGGCCACAATTACACACTGAAAAAAATTCAGACTTCGTGGACCATGAGGTTCTTTGCTCCCACCTTGTGGCCTTAAAACCTCCCTGCCTGGAGCATCCAGCATGTCCCCAGGGCTGGATCCTTCCCTGGCCCCAGCCCCGTCTACTCAAGTTTGCTAACCCTTCATACTAGTCGTCTGCCACTGAATCCAAAAGACTACTTCACCATCCCCCTTTCAGCTAGTTCAGTTCTTACCATCTAGGAAGCTACTCTTAATAGTTTATCTGCAGAATGTTTTCACTCATGAAAGGCTCGCGTGGGCTGGGCCTGCGGGCTGGGCGTGGGTCGGGGGCTGCTGGGCGGGCTCACCACGTACAATTCCTCAGGCCCTCGTCTCCCGCGAGGCGCCCGGGGCTGAAGAGCCGGCCCTGGGGAGAAGGCCTTGGTGGGCCCCGATGCGGGCCAGCCTCAGGGCCGCGATCCAGCTGCCCCGGCTGCAACAGCCGCCGTCCCGCCCGGGGGCGCCAGGCCTCAGGCCGGCCCCAGCGGGCTCTTGGCCTCGCCCTGCCGCGTGGGCCCCGCTGTGACCCGGAAGCAATCCGGAAGCGGTTCCGGAGTCAGCGCCGGCAGGATGGCGGCGGACACGCAGGTGAGGCAGGAGGCTGCGGGCCAACGCGGCGTGTGACTGGGCGCGGACGGCGGCCGTCGGGTCGGACCGCTCCCGCCGCTCGGCCTAGAGGCGCTGGGGGTGGCGGCTGTGGAGAACGCGGCCTCGGGGCGGTCTCCTCACGGCTCCCGGCTTGGCCTGGCCGGGGCGGCGCAGACCGATCCCGGGCTCGAGGAGTCAGGGGCTCCGGCCCCGGCTTCAGCAGTTGGAGCTCGGCGGTGCCCTTCCCCGGCTCCAGAGTAGCAGAAGTTCACCTTCCCGAGTGTCCGCTCCGTATCGCCAGAGCACTCCGGCAGTGAGCCCCGGGCCAACGCCAAGTCTTCTTAAACTTTGTATTCGGCAAATGTTACTTGAGCACCTACTGTGTACAGGGACTTTGAGCGTAGTCGTTGGATTCGTACAGATAGGGGTTTGAGTCCCCGTTCGTCGATTTCTGTGACATGCTGACCAAGTGACTTAAGTGTGCCTTTTCATATATAAAGTGGGGTTGAAACAATACCTGTCTTACAGGGTTGTTGTGAAGACACAGTGTGATAAAGGAGGGCTCCATTCGTGTTGGTTTTTATTATTGGATACAGGGTTAGAGAAAAGAATTGTCGCTACTCAGGAAGAGGCTTGTCACCCTTAAGTGTTATTACCTGTGGGTACCTTGTAGTTAAGGCAGGATTGGGTAAACCTTTTTCTTCCACCCTAGCCTCCTTTATAGTTGTGAGTGTTTTAGGGTGAAAAAACACTATTATGGGAAAAAGAAACAGATGTCTAAAGGACAGCTGGGCCCACTTGGGTCTCTAGGGTGATGAGATTAATTATTTTTAGGTGTAGTCCCTGAGGTAAGAAAGTGACCACTTAACACAAACGTTCAAAAGACATTTATTAAGAGTCTCCTATGCAAGCAGCTGGTAATTTGTTTCAAGTAGTGTACGGAATGCTAGAAGGAAAAGCTTAGTCTGTTGGATATTTCTAGAAAGGATCAGGAGAATACATGCTTAATGTTGAACATTAATGCTTGAGTAAAAGACTCTTCTCTCTAGAGCCGTGCTGGGCAGTGTGGTAGTCACTAGCTACATGGTTAATTAATAGCCACTTGGCTACTCAGTTAAAATTAACTGAAATAAAAAATTCAGGTTTTCACTTGCACTAGCCACATTTTAGTGCGTAGGTAGCCACATGTGGTTAGTGGCTACTGTATTGGGCAGTGCAAGATAACATTTCCATCATCACAGAAAGTTCTATTGGACAGTGTTGCTCTAGAGAGACACCTGTGAACTTTCAAGCTGTTTGCATCTGATCTCACCAAGATAGGACTCCTCTGAAGGATCTTACTGAGCTCTTCCTTAGTTTTGTTCTAACAAGGTCTCGAGTGGGCAACATTTATTTCTAATTAAGAAAAAGGAAAGCCTTGAACCTGAAAATCTCTTTCATCTTTGTAGGAGAAGCTACAGCCAGGAACTTAATATTAGGAATTCTAGGTAGAGGGTGGATTGTATATATGTTCATCTATTTTTGCTATCTCTTTAAACTTCACTAAAACTATTAAAGGCTTGAAAAAAATAATCCCGCAAGGATTGGGAGACTAGGGCACAGACCAAACCAACAAACTTTCAGAAGCTGGAAGGAGACAATAGTAGATCCAAGGAAAATGAATCCTAAGCCAACAGCTAGGAAAGCTAAGAACCAACCTGAATGACATTGGAGACTCTGTGAAAGTTGGGCATTGGTGGTATCAGCTAGCCTCTGGAAATGAGGATGAATGAGGAGGGGCTAAATTAAGGAAGATTGGTTGAAAGCCTGTTTCAGATGCAGTCAGATTCCCAGCTTTCTTCCACTCTGGCAAATGACTGGAGGTTTTCTCTCTGGACACTGTAAAGCAGTGGTGTAGGACCAATATCTAAGGAAATCATCAACAAAATAATTCAAGGAAATTACCCCTAACTGAAGGATGTGTTTCTAGACCAAAAGTGCCCAGCCCAATGGACAAAAAAAATTTTAGAACCTTGAACACAAAGAGAAGATCCTAGAAGCTTCCAGAGAGAAAAATCAGGTCTCATTCAAAGGATTATAAGTCAGAATGGCGTTGGGCTTCACAACCATGACACAAAGCTAGAACTCAATGGAGAAATGTCTTCAGTATTCTGAAGGAAAATGATTTCAGCCTAGAATTCTGTATGAGACTAGAACATTTTCATACTTGCAAGGTCTCTGTGAAATGGAGGATGTGCTTCACCCAAAAATAAGAAAGTACATTTTGAGGGTGATAAACTGCCCCAGCTGTAAAGAATCACCTTCCGCATTGGGGCAGGTCAGAAGACTCTAGGAGAGACTTCTTCAGGAAGGTGGAATTTAACAGAATACCTGATCTGCCTAAATGTATTGAGATTCAGACAAGTGGAGTTGGGGATTGAATTACTAATAAAACAGGGCAAACTGAAGTGAGGCTGGGAAAGGACAGTTATTGACTCCAAGGGGATAAAAAGGCTGGGCAGGATAAGAAACAGCTTTTTAAATGGAAGTTGAACACCACTTACATGTAATGTGAACACTGACTACTAAGCTAGTCCGTATTATGAAATGAGACTTACATTGGGGAAATGGGGAGAGTGCGTGGTGGGGCTGGAGGAGGAAAGAGCTACGGTAGAAAGACAGTAAAACTGAAAAAGCAAGAAGCACAAGCAAGTTGTTACCTCCATATCTCTAAATAAGGAGCTAACTACCCGGATGCCAGCCAGAATCAACCTGAGAGATTGCCCTTAGGGGTTGAGAGCAAGGGACTGGTTTTTATAGAAACCCTCTCTTTGACTTTGACTCTTTAATTATGTGCATCTGTGACTACAAACACAAATTTTAAAATTAAAACAATAAGTCTCATAGGTAGAAGACAGATTTGGACACCATTTTATTCATTGCCAGTAGAATTACAGCAGGGATTTAAGCATAAAAGAAAAACTCAGCATTATTTTATTTCTCTATGTACCCTTTATTCTTATGCTACTAATAAGGCCTGCATGTGAAATACCCTCAAAAGAAAAAGACGATGGCGCCAGTGTGTTAGTTGTGGGAGTCTTATTATGCCCTGCTCTGTTGTTTGTGAATCCACAACCTGCCCACTTGGTAGCTTGTAGAATATTGCTCAGGAGCAGGTTTTCATGAATGTTTGCAAACTGCCCTCCTCCCTGGGTCTTATGCTTACATCCCTGTGCAGGGAACTGCAGCCGTGGTAACTTGGATGGCTGTTGAAAGGGAAGGATTTGTTAGTATCAGTTTGTAGACCAGTTTGGTTTCAGATTTAGTTTAAAAAATGCAGGTGCTGTAGCTTTTGGCTCCACTCTAAGCAGTGACTTCCCTCTCGGAGGTGGTTCCTTCATCACCTATAAAATGGAGATACTGATACCTCCCTTGCAGGCTTGTTCGTGGTAGTAGCTGACTTTGTGTTTGGGATGAGAGTAAATGCTCTACATAAACAGTCTCATCTCCATAACAGTTACGAGGTAGGTGCTATTATCTGCATTGTTTAGATGAAAAAAAACTGAAGCTCAAGGAAGTGGCGTTATTTTTTTTTTTAGAGACAGGGTCTTGCTCTGTTGCCCAGGCTGGAGTACAGTGGTGCTATCACAGCTCACTGCAGCCTCGAACTCCTGGGCTCAAGTGATCCTCTCACCTCAGTCTCCCAAGTAGCTAGGACTCCAGGTGTGTGCCACCATGGCTGGCTAATTGTTTTTTTTTCCTCCGGTAGAGACAGGGTCTCACTGTGTTGCCCAGACTGGTATCAAACTCATGGCCTCAAGTGATCCTCCCACCTCGGCCTTCCAGAGTGCTAGGATTATAGTCTTCAGCCACTACGTGGCTGAAATGACATTATTTAACTGAGTTTCCACAGCTAATAAGAGGCAGAGCTGGGATCCAGTCTCTTAGCCTTTTGCCTTTAGCCAATGTGCTTACACTATGTCAGCAACTTGCCCGGGTGCTGACGTTCATTTCCCTTGTGGGAGCTTAAAGTGAGATAATATAAAGAGAACATGCTTGGCACATAGTAGGCCTCACTAGATTGTGGGTAGTTCTGAAAGGAACTATGCAGAGAGTTTTGCGTTTTTGCTTTTTCTTTTCTTGCCTAAATTTAAGTAAGGTATGTTGACTGGTTGGGTTAAAGCAGTACATCTCACCTGGGAGTGATTTTGCTCCCAGGAGACATTTGACAATGAGACAACTTTGATTGGTTGTCGCAGCTGGGGCAGGATGGAGCTGGGCCACTACTGGAATCTAGTGGGTAGAGACCAGGAATGCTGCTAAAAATCCTACCATGTGTAAAGGCAACCTCCCACAAGGAATTACCTGGCCCCAAATGTATGGAGGTTGAGAAACCATGGGTCAGAGAGATCTTCACTGAGTTTTGCGTCTTCCCCTCCCCTCCCCAACACACACATACACAGCGTTTCATAGCCTGGTGAAATTTTCTCTGGGCTTGGCCTTTGCAGGTTTCGGAGACACTGAAGCGTTTCGCAGGGAAGGTGACGACAGCCAGTGTGAAGGAACGGAGAGAAATCCTCAGTGAACTGGGGAAGTGTGTTGCTGGCAAAGGTATTTATTTTCCATCCATATAGCTTGGACACTATTCCATTTGAAAAATAAATTGTCTTCTCTTTTTAGAACCATGGCTGCCTTTTCTCCTCCCTGCACAACTTCTGCCTTAACTTTCTTTATTTATTTGTTACGTGTTTTGAAACAGTTGGGTTGATGGAGAGTTTATCCATTCAGGTGCTAAAGCTTTTTGCAGTTTTAACTGTTTTGATTGGAAATATTTTAAAAGATACCAACAATCTTTCTCAAGTAGTATACTGGGTGCACAAACACTTTCTTTATAACTTGGGGTACCATTTTTCCCCTTAAGTGTTTATGGAAGTCGGGAAAAAGGTAACAGGTGATTGCCCAATAAAGGATTCCAACATCAAATAAGTCTGGGAGAGGTCATGTTTTCTAATGCCCTCTTGGAACATTCACAACAAGGTGTTTTAACTTTATCGAGGTTTTTTTTTAATCCAGTATTTTCTTTGAAACTCTTTTATTGCTGAAAACCTGTTCAAGGTCTGGGGAACACATTTTGGGAAATGCTGAGCACATCTAGTATCCTGTTCCTGCACCATAACCGAGGGATAGCCCCATGACCTTTGGAGTGTGTAAGATGATTTTGCCTTCATTCACTAAGTCCTGATTAGTTTTTTGAGTTTCCTTTTGGTGTGTTTTGTTCTCGAAGCGTGGTCCCTATAATGGCAGCATCAGCATCACCTCAGAACTTGTTGGAGATAAAAATTCTCAGCTCCACCCCAGCAACTCCGATTCAGAGACTCTGTGGGTGGAACATCTGTGTTTTAACATGCCCTCTAGGTGATCCCTGTGTTTGCTAAAGTTTGAAAACCATGGCTATTGTAGATCAGGTCTCCTCTGCTGCCACCTTTCACTTCTTATTCTTCCACTCTTTCACCCACATTGTCATCTGCTGCTTCTGACCTACTGTTGCCTGGGTAACACATGCAAGCTTGGTAAAGTGTGTAAATGAAGTAAATGGCTGTTTGTGAGCTTCTTAGGGATTCTCCTGTGTGTTAATGCTTTAGTGTGTGCGTTTTATGGCATCCTCAAAGGTCTTTCTGGCCACTTTCTCAACAGGGTTTTCTTAACAAGACAGTCATGTGACACCGATCTTTCTAATCACAGGCCTCTAGTGCAGGAGTCAGTGTTGAAGGACTCAGATAGGCTCTGCCACTTGTAGGCTGTGTGACCTGCTTTAAGTTATTAATACTTCACCTCTCTGAGCCTGTCTCCTTGCTTTAAACATGGAGATAGCAGTACAAAATTTTGTAGACTACAAAGGAGAAATGTGGTAAAATTTTATAATGAATATTTTGTAAGTAAAGTTACATTTAGCTATGATTTCCCATTTTCTCTATGTGTGATGACTTTTGGGACACCCTGTAGTACCTCCCTGATAGGGTTGGTGTGAGAAGTAAATTTAACACATTGCCTGGCTGTGGTAAGCTCACAGTGTGTATTAGCTGCTGTTGTTCTCTTAGCCACAACCTCTTTCTGGCCCCAGTCACCTCCTCAGTTACTGAAATGGCCCCAAATTGGATGGACCAATATGGTGTTCCAGGGCCCTGGGGGAACTGGGTCCCCACACCTCATTCATTTCTCCTCCATTGTTCAGATGCCAGAGCGTGAGGCACTGTGTGAGCCATTCGTGGGCCTCCTGCTCTCGGGTGCCTCCCACATGAGTCTGTCTCATACTGCAGGTTAAATTTCCCCTTACTCAGAAGCTTTTCCCTTTTGCCTGTATGCTCCATTCTGGCATGCAGCACTTGTCACAGGTTGGCTCTCCAACATTATTGAGCACTCTATTCAACCGAACTGTCTGTTTCACTCTGGCTGGCCTGCTTGGTTTCCTGTTACTTGGTTTCTTCATCTTAAAATGGGCTAACTAACAGTGGCCACCTTATATGGATTAATTGAGTTCATGTGTGTGCAATGCTTAGAGCAGGGCCTGGCACCTTGTAAGTGCTAATTAAGTGCTACGTGTTATTAATCCTCCTCCTGTTCTTCCTCATGTGTCCTGAATAGGCATTACGCCTTTTAGCCCTCCACCTTTGCTCATGTTAACGCCGCTCGGCACGTGCCTCTTTCTCTTTCCGTTTTTCTAGAGCCTACTAATCTATTAGGCTAAGCTTATGGAAACCACCCGAGTTATAGGTGCTCTTCCCTTTTCTGGTACCTCATAGTACTTAAATTGTGTACTATTTTTTAAACTGTTTCTTAAAATATACGTAAAAGTACAAATGTTGTAAGCGAACAGCTCACTGAATCATCACAAATTAAACAATACACCTGTGTAACCACCCAGATTAAGAAGTAGGGTAGTTCCAGCACTCCTGAACCTCCACTCGGTAGAACATAAGATTTTTGGTTTTTTTTTTTTTTTTTTCCCTTTTTGAGCCAGAGTCTTTCCCTGTTGCCCTGACTGGAGTGCAGTGGTGTCATCGTATCTCACTGCAACCTCAAACTCCTGGGCTCAAGCGATCCTCCTACTTCAGCCTCCTGAGTGGCTGGGACTGCAGGCGTACACCACTGTGCCTGGCTAATTTGTCTTTTTCTTTTTTTAGTGGGGACAGGATCTCACTCTTGGTCAGGCTGGTCAAGTGATCCTCCATCCTCAGCCTCCCAGAGTGCTAGGATTACAGGTGTGAGCCACCACGCCTGGCCGATATGTGAGATTTTGAGGATACTTGTATTGCCTTAGTTTCATTCATTTAACAAATGTCTACCTGAAGCTTTTCTATACCAGGTATTTTCCTAGAGCCCTATTTTGTCATTGTTTTTTTCTCTTGGAGATTCTGTCTTAATTATACAGGGAGTGTCCAGTGGGCTGAGGTCATGTCTGGCAGAATGCCTGGCTCACACAGGTGCTTACCAAGTCAATTTTATTGACCATCTTTGTGTAATATTTGGTTTCAGATCTGCCAGAGGGAGCAGTGAAAGGGCTCTGCAAATTATTCTGCTTGACTCTGCATCGGTACAGGTAAATGCCAACCAAAGGCCCTGTGTCGGGAGCACTTTGTACAGAGAGATCATATAGGGTAGTGTTAAGAACCCAGGCTTTGGAACCAGGTTGCCTGGGTCCAAATTTGGGCTGTATCACATACTAGCTATTGGATCCTGGGCAAGTTACTTAACCTCTCTGTGCCTCAGTTTCCTTCCTCTATGCCTCCTGTAGAATGGGGATGGTGCTATACTTTACCTCGTAGGTGGTTGTGAGTAAGTGTGAAGTGCCTGGAACAGTGCCTGCTGTGCCTTGAGTGCTCAGATGTGTATGCTGCCATTAGTCATGCACGTAAAAGCACTTGGCCTAGTTTGAGGCCTTTGTAAGTGCTCCATTAATGTAGATGCTGCCCTTACACCCTTAATGGCTTATTTGCCCTTATCAGCTACGTTTAGAACTCTGGGGAAGAGGTGGGTTTATCTGGTGATTTCCTAGTCCCTTGTCTGTTATCCACTGGAATACAGTGCAGTCAGTTTTTCCCAAGAGAGACCAGTGCGTGTTCACTTTAACCCCTCCATTTCTCCTTTTAGAGATGCAGCCTCCCGCAGGGCCCTGCAGGCAGCCATCCAGCAGTTGGCTGAGGCCCAGCCAGAAGCCACTGCTAAGAACCTTCTGCACTCTCTGCAGTCTTCAGGCATTGGCTCCAAAGCAGGTGTTCCCAGGTGAGAGGTCAAGGTCAAGGACATGGCCCCCAAGAGATTGGTGGAGTCCCACTCAGGAGAAGTTGGTGCAGCCAAACATGCTGACCAGGTGTGAGCATGCCTGGCTTTTTCCCCTTTGCGCTCTGAATGTCACCTGCAGTCTGCCTCTGAGCGGAGGGAGAAGCCAGGGTGGCAAGCTCAGTGGAGAAAGCCACTTTCCTGTGTAGCTAGTGGAAGCAAGGCCATTTTGGGGGGAACCAATTGCCCACCAGGCCCTGAACTGGGGAAACCATCTTTTTTATAGTCATTAGCACCAAGAGATGGGAGTTTGGCTGATGAGGCCTGGACTCCTTGTCCTGAATTGTCACAAATGATTCGTGGGGAACTAGTTTCAAGTTCTGCCCTGTTAGGTCAAGGGAGAGTCCTACAGGCCGGGCTTTAGGATGAGCGTTTATCCTCAGGCTGGAGGCTGCTCCTCTGCAATCACCCCTCCCCTGCCTTCCCCCCACCTCTGCAGTAAGAGCAGTGGGTCGGCCGCCTTGCTGGCCCTGACCTGGACCTGCCTTCTGGTGCGCATTGTCTTTCCCTCAAGAGCCAAGCGGCAAGGAGACATCTGGAACAAACTGGTAGGTTTCCTGAGTCTCTGGATTGGTGGGGGTCACCTTTCTGTCCAGAGTTAGAGTGTGTTTAAATACATTGTCTGTGCCACATGCTCTTCTAGGTGCTGGGTGACCAGGACTCTGAGAGTTGTCCCCAGGCATGTAATTTTGGCATTTGGGGTACGAGGGCAACGTAATCATGTTCAACTATTTTTTATTTATTTATTTTTTTTGAGATAGAATCTTGCTCTTGCCCTGGCTAGAGTGCAGTGGCGTGATCATAGCTCACTGCAACCTCAAACTCCTGGGCTCAAGTGATCCTCCTGCTCAGCCTCCCGAGTAACTGGGACTGTGGGCATGTACCCACCATACCTGGCTAATTTTTTCTATTTTTTGTAGAGACAGGGTCTCACTCTTGGTCAGGGTAGTCTTGAACTCCTGACCTCAAGTGATTCTCCTGCCTGGCCTCCCAGAGTGCTAGGATTACAGGCATGAGCCACTGTACCTGGTGCATGTTCAACTGTTTATTAGACATTTCAGAGCATCTCTGTGTCAGGCATAGTGCTAGGCACTGGGGATGCAGCGACGAACAAGAGCAGTGCATCCCTGCCTTCATGGCATGTGGGGAAGACAGCCAAAAAGCGAGTAAACCAGAAAAGGCAGTAATGTAAATCCTTTTGCTTTTTTCTGGCTAGTCATTCCCTTCCTTGTGTTTGAATTTCTGTGTTGAACTAGCTAATGGAGTGGAATTCTTGCTGTATACTTTGTTCTTTAAATTCTCTTCTCCCATTCTCTGTTCCTTCCACATTTCCTACTTTTCTTTTCCATGTGTCTGTTAACCAGAGATAGCCTGATAGGCTAGATTGGAAGGTTCTTTTTTTTTTTTTTTTTTTGAGACAGTCTCACTCTCTTGCCTGGGGCGAGTGCCGTGGCATCAGCCTAGCTCACAGCAACCTCAAATTCCTGGGCTCGAGCAATCTTACTGTCTCATCCTCCCGAGTAGCTGGGACTACAGGCATGCGCCACCATGCCCGGCTAATTTTTTTCTATATATTTTTAGCTGTCCAATTAATTTCTATTTTTGGTAGAGACGGGGTCTCGCTCTTGCTCAGGCTGGTCTCGAACTCCTGAGCTCAGGACGATCCGCCTGCCTCGGCCTCCCAGAGTGCTAGGATTACAGGCGTGAGCCACCGTGCCCGGCCTGGAAGGTTCTTTTGAACATCTAGTTTTGCTTAGTGGAAGTCAGGAGGAATGGTTTTATGGTTTAGTGAAAAGGAGTCTGAGGAGTTTGGTATAGATCTGATTGCTGGCCATGAGATTTGGCCAAATCAGGTAAATTCTGAGCCTGTCACCTCATCTGCAAAGTGGGAAAAGTACCACCTACCCCATCCACCTCAAGGAGTTATAAAGATGGGTTCAGCTGGGTGTGGTGGTACGTGCCTGTAAGTGGGAGGCTAAGGTGGGAGGGCTGCTTGAGCCTAGGAGTTTGAGTCCAGCCTGGGCAACATAGTGAGACCCCATCTCTTAAAAAAAAAAAAGGGTTCTGTTGAAGGAAATGGTCATAGAAACTATTGAGTGCTGTGCATGTAGGTATTAATGACAAGCAGCATTAGGAAACTCCGAGTACCTCTCTGTGAAGCAGCCAGTTAGTTAGATAGATGGCCTCATCTCTAAGAGCTAATCCAGCACCTCTCTGGGGGCAACCATGGAATGGCCATCAGCAATTGATTGATGATGGATTAGAATGCTGAAACCTTTCAAGTAGTGGATATGCTAGAATTAATGTGAACTGGAAGTCTCTTGGACCCCCTTCAGAGTGTGGGTTTCATTGTTACCAAAGACCTTTCTATAAGATGGTTCACCACAGGCAAGCTCATTGGCTTATCTCTGTTGTGTTCGTGCAACCATTAACTGAGCTAAGTCAGTCCGCTTGTTGGTTAGTGAGTGGGAGTGTTGTGTTTATGGGACAGAATGCATCCAGAGCTTGAGACTATGTTTATTTCTTCTATGTCTCGAATCTGGGTTTTTCCTTTGCTGGGTGCTGGTGTTGATCATTCACCTAGTTTGTATTTAGTTTATCAAGTATTTGTTGAGGGCTTGCTACATGCTGGGTGCTGTTCTAGGAGCTGGGGCTAAAGTGTTGAATAAGACAGGAGGATCTTGCCTTCACAGGGTTTACACTCGTATGGAGGACATAGACAGTGAACAAGTCCACAAATAAACAAAAAACCAAAGTAGTGCTGAAGAAAAGCAAGGTGGGAGAGTAGAGAGAATGTGGTGGAGGATGGTAGGAAGAAGGTCTCTCTGAGGAGGCATCCTTGGAGCAGAGACCTGAAGGATGTGAAGGATAAGCCATGCCTAGATCAAGGGTTAGAACATTCCAGGGAAAGGGAACAACAATGTAGTTTGGAATATGATAGCAGCAATCTTAGAACATTTTTTTTTAATTTTTAAAAAAAGGGTTCAGAATCAAACAGGCACAGAAGTATATGCTAGTTTCCTTCCTATCCCTGTCCCAAGCCACCTTGGTCCCTTCTATTACTGGTTCTTAGGTATTTAGATGTGTTCTCTGTATTTGTGATCAAATAGTATTTCTTAATACTTATAACAGCATCCATACATGCTTTGTTCTTTTACCTTTTTTGTTTCTTTAACCAGTCTTGGAACCAGTGTTCCATAGTAGTAAATAGCTTCTTATTCCTTAGGACTATTTACTAATCTTTTGGTACTTGGATGTGCCACACTACGTATAACTACGTATCTGTTGATGGCCATTTATGTTGTTTATAATTTTTTATTGTTACAGTGTTACGGTGAATAACCTTGTACATATACCATTTCGTACACATGCAAATGGAATTCAGCAGCATTGCCTTCACAAGCATATCTTCTCAGGGCGACAGTTCACACTGCTCATCAATGACCTTGGACATTTGTGGCATGTAAAGTCTCTGAGGTTTTTTCAGTTGGGCACCTAGTTGGGCCTGGCTCTGGGTTGGACAGTGAGCGCCGCGCAGTCTGAGTCACCATATTGTGCTTCACTTCTGTATCTGTGGTGCTTAGCGTAGCGCCTGCTGCTTAGTCAGGGTTCAGTAGGTATTTGTGGATTTAATGAAGGACAAGTCAAGGCAGATGAGAAGAAAGAACCCTTGTTCTTTTCCTGCATGGCACTTACTTCACTGAAATTATATATTCATTTGTGTGTTTATTTGTTTAATATCTTTTTCTCCCACTAGACTGTAAGGTGCATGAAAGCAGGGACCATGTTTATCTTATTCCCCTGTGTCTTCATTGTCTGACTCAGGTGTTCAGCAAATATTTATTAAATGAACACTTGCATAAACAGTGTCATTAAAGGACAGGACTAAGGAGGCAGAGGGAAGAGGATCTGGCTGGAGTTGAGTGGGAGAGGCCGAGTGGACATGAAGCCATGATCTGGAGGGCCTGGTGGAGGTCTCAGGCAGGTTGTGAGGGCCCCGGGACCTCCGCTTCCACGTCCCATCCTGACATGAGCTTTTCCTGGTCCTGGCAGGTGGAGGTGCAGTGCCTGCTCCTGCTGGAGGTGCTCGGCGGCTCCCACAAGCATGCTGTGGATGGTGCTGTGAAGAAGCTCACGAAGCTGTGGAAAGAGGTGACAGGACTGCAGGGGCTGGTACGCGTTGCTTTTTTTGCAGTCCCCCAGCTGCCATCTGATCCACCTGCCTCTTTCCTCTTCAGAACCCTGGGCTGGTGGAACAGTACTTGTCAGCCATTCTCAGCCTAGAACCCAACCAGAGCTATGCCGGCATGCTGGGGCTGCTGGTGCAGTTCTGCACAAGCCACAAGGAGATGGACGTGGTCAGTCGGCACAAGGCAAGTACCAGGGTGGGTGGCTGTGGGCTCGCCATACTAGGGGCTCAGTGGAGAGGATTGGGAACCTGCTTTGCCCTGGTGGCCCCAGCTGCTCGTCTCATCTGAAACTTGGTTTTCTCATGCGAGACATTGGCCTTTCCCTGTGATGTATGATGGAGTTGGGATGTTTCCTCTCCAGTTCTGGCTTGGGGTGAATCCTGGAGTAGTTATTGGGGTGATAGCTTGCTCGTTGATGCAGTGATTTATTCACCCCAGTTGAGCAGCTGCCCTGTTTGGAGCACTGTGCCAGAAGTCGGGGATGTACCAGTGAGCTGGGGAGCGATGACCTGTCCCTGTGGAACTGAGTCTAAGAAGGCACCTAACATTAGGCAGATAGTCACCTAGTTAATTATAATGTCATATGTGCCACAAAGGAACAGTGTGAGAAGCTGTGTGAGAAGCTGTGGTACCCTGTAACAGGGGGACCTGACTGAGGCCGTGTGTCAGGGAACCTATCTCCCTAACAAAGGAACTTGAGGGTGAAGAGGAGTTAGCAAGGTGAAGAGGTGAGGCAGAGTATTTCAGGTGGAGAATGCAGCCTGTGGGCAGGAACAGGGAGGAAGCGAGTGGGGCTGCAGTGGTGTGAGTGGGTTAGAGAGGGTGGGATGCAGCCGGCTTGGTGGCACACAGGTCTTATAAGCCACGTGAAGGACTTTGGTCTTTATACCAGGGGCCGTGGAAAGCCATGGAAGGTTTATAAAGTGGATGGCATGATCAGTGGGACCTCTGCGTTTAATACTGTGAAATTTGGGGTATTGATGTGTATTTTTTAAAAGCACTCCCATGAGAGGGACCTCTTAGGCTAGTGATCAGATACTTCAGAGTGTCAGGGTGTAAGCAGATCTTTGTGTTCTCTAGAGTGCCCTGCTGGATTTTTATATGAAGAATATCCTGATGAGCAAAGTAAAGCCTCAGAAGTATCTCCTGGTGAGTGAGTAGCGGCCCTTACTTACCCGGACAGGCTAAATCCCATTTTAAATTCTGGGATTTTGAAGTGTCCTTTCTTCTTGGTCTGTTTCCTTGAGGGCTGGGTGCCTGACTCCTTTCTCTTTGTAGGATAGCTGCGCCCCTCTGCTCCGATACATGTCCCACTCGGAGTTTAAGGATCTGATACTGCCCACCATACAGAAGTCCTTACTGCGGAGTCCAGAAAATGTTATTGAAAGTAGGTTGCTGTCAAACAAGATGGTGGGACGGACACAAGTTGCCTGATAAGCTCTATTCCTGATGCTTGATATTGGGAAGATTGGGAAGAGAAAGAGAGAGGGTGTGAAAGAGAGAGAGAGAGAGAGAGAGAGTGTGTGTGTTTGTGTGTGTGTGTGGTGTTGTGGAGGAGGATATATTCACTGTTTGCCTTGCTGGGACCTTGGGAGAGAGATCAGGGATTCCTTTGAGAATATGTTGAAAATCATGGGTCCTCTTGTTAGAAGAATGCGCAAAAATGTATCCATTTAGAATACTGCGCATAATTTTAGGGGTCCAAGAATGTTTCAGAGACCATTTGGGTTGAGAACCTCTTCTATAAGTAGGACTTAGTGAGTATGTGGAGGTAGCACTTGAAACCATAAGATATAAGAGTTGAGTCTCTGTCCCTTCTTTTTTTTCTTTGAGAGGGAAGGTCTTGCCCTGTTGCCCAGGTTAGAGTGCCGTGGCATTGTCACAGTTCACCGCTCTTGAGCTTAAGCGATCCTCCTGCCTGCCTCAGTCTCCCAAGTAGCTGAGACTATAGGCATGCCCTGCCACGCCTGGCTTATCTTTCTGTTTTTAGACCGGGTTTTGCTCAGGCTGGTATCAAACTCCTGGGCTCAAGCTGTGCTCCCACCTCTGCCTCCCAAAGTACTAGGATTACAGATGTGAGCCACTGTGCTTGGCCTGTCCCTATTACCTTGATAAAGCGTGTTGGTGGAATGTTGGATGGGTAATTTTTTGATTATTGGGACAGACAGCATACAGCTTTTCAGCAGAGCCTAGTCACGTGGCTCTGTAGAGATGAAGGGTGGTCGTGGTTCCGTGTGGCCAGATAGCAGGCCTGCTAGCATTTGTTGGGAAATAGGGGAAAAAAAATTCTCCGAATTTATCCCTGAGTGACATGATCAATGCTCTCTGTCCCCCTCAGCTATTTCCAGTCTGCTGGCATCAGTGACTCTTGATCTCAGCCAGTATGCCCTGGACATCGTGAAAGGACTGGCCGGTGAGTATCCCAACCCCTCTCTGGCCCCCAGATGGCACCTTGGGTTTTGGTTGTACTTGTCCCAGTTATTGGAGTAAAGGGGACAGGGGATAGCTCAGGTTAGAAATAAAGCTCTAAGCTAAACTGCATTGGCATTGGCAGTTTCTTTCTTGTTATCATTTACAATGAGAACATGTAGCTACTGTTGGAGAGTTGGGGGCACGGAACAAAGACGAAAGTTTAGATGCTCAGTTGTCGGCAGCCTCTTAGCGGCTCTGTGTGTCCAGGTCAGCTGAAATCCAACAGTCCCCGCCTGATGGATGAAGCCGTGCTGGCACTGCGGAACCTGGCCCGCCAGTGCAGTGACTCTTCGGCCATGGAAGCCCTGACCAAGCACCTGTTTGCCATCCTTGGAGGTGAGCAAGACTTCTTGGCCGTGGGAATGGCTGAGGTGTGGACCCTGAGATCTGACAGGGTCTTGACCTTCCAAATCTGCTGTGGCAAGGCCAGGAAGATGCTCACCCTGGAATGTGAATGTGTAAGGTGAACAAAGTCATACACGAGGCAGTGTAGATGGGGTGATCTCAGTATTTTTGTTTTTAAGGATACACATTTTTGTATGCATAGCAGAAAAAACTAAAATATATCAGAGTGTTAATGTCTTTTATAAAAATTATTATCATTTTTTTTGTGTGTGGAGACGTGGCCTCGCTACATTGCCCAGGCTAGACTTGAACTCCTGGGCTCAAGCGATGCTCCCGAGTAGCTATGACTACAGGCTTGTGTCACCACACCCAGTTAAATAATGTCTTTGAGTAATGGAAACATGGGTGCTTTTTAAAATGTTTTTCTTTGTATTTTTCCTGTTTCTCCAATTTTCTATAAGAACATTACTTTTTTAGTCGGAAAACAAAAAGCTAGTAAATGTTATTTTAAACCTAGCTTCACAGTAGAAAGCCTCCTTCTGGAATCAGAACCTGCATTGTGGTGTCTCACACATGACTACGTTATTCACCCCCTTGGGAAATGTGGCAGATGTGAAATTGAATCTTTGCTGTCTCTTCTCTCAGGCTCGGAGGGAAAACTAACTATTGTAGCCCAGAAGATCAGCGTCCTCTCAGGTACAGAATTTCTCCCTGGGTAGTAGAGGTGTGGTCCAGTAGATGAGCTTTAACATAACACTTACGTAAGGCGAGTCCTTTAGATCTTGACTCCTCTGACAATCTTGGGCTTTCCAGCCGGCTTTCCAGGACTCTGCTGCCTGGCTGCTTGGCAAGAGGGGCTTATTCAGGTTTCGTGGGAGGCCTAGCTTCTGCAAAAGCAGGCTATGTGGAGGTAGAATTGAGGAAGGGACAGTAATGGCCAAAGGAGATATGTGACTGCTAGGGAACCCAGAAGAGGTCTGTGACCGGGAATGCAGAGGTGGCAGTGGCAGGAAGACTTGCCTGTTGGTGGTTTTGTGCTGATGAGGGGCTGAACGGGGAATCTGTCTTGCAGGGATTGGGAGCGTCAGTCATCACGTGGTGTCTGGGCCTTCCAGTCAAGTTCTGAATGGGACTGTGGCTGAGCTGTTCATCCCGTTCCTCCAGCAGGAAGGTAATTCTGTGCAGCATGGTGAGCATGACATTGGGATCCAACCTTGACCTTAGTTTTTCACAATTAGAGCCTTCCATAAACCCATTTTCAAGGCACACCTCCCTCAGAGCATGGCTGGGAATTGTCTGAAAAATCACTGTTTCCTCCCCTGTTCTCTGGCTTGCTTTCTTGTACTGTTTGCAGTGATTTGACACAGTTATAAGACATTGGCTTGACTGGACTTCTGCTTTTTGCCCTAGTTCACGAAGGGACCTTGGTACACGCTGTCTCTATCCTGGCTCTCTGGTGTAACCGGTTCACTACGGAAGTGCCCAAGAAGCTCACTGAATGGTTCAAAAAAGCTTTCAGCCTTAAAACCTCCACCTCTGCAGTGAGGCATGCCTACCTGCAGTGCATGTTGGCCTCCTTCCGAGGTAAGATGCCTCCCGTGGGCCAGTGCCCAGGCCTCCCTGCAGAGGTGACTGAGTCTTTGGGGCATTATCAACACTCGAGGCTTTCCCCTTGGTTCAACTTACTTTGCATCAAGTTATTTCCTCCTGAAACAAATGGGAGCATCATGCTTAGCCTGGAATCAGAGTTCAGTCTCAAGAGTTCTTCAGAACAAATTCTGCCTTTTGCTCCTTATCAGACCTTGAAAGTACAAAGCCTTATTCAGAGAGGACCTGAAACCAGAACCCGTCACTACAGTATCTAAAATCATGGAGAAATGATTCTGATAAGACTGATTTAAAAGGTCCAACTTCATGTCTTTCAAAGAGCTTGATCTCCAAGCGAAAAACCTCTAGTACTGATTTCCACTTTGGAGATGGGCCTGTTTCTTTTAAAAAAGGTTTAAACTTACCATGAACTGTGTTGAAACATCCAGGAGATTCCAGAGCCTCCTCTGGAGAGGGGACACCCTTCTCTATGAAATGTGTCTTATCCGATGAACTTTGTACTCACATATTTCTTTCAATGATTAGGGAAGAAGACTATGACCAGAAGAGATTTTTGCACTGAGTTGAGAATAATAAAATCTTTTTCTGAAATACATCTCCAAACTCAGAATCATACATCATTTTCGTGCAGTGGTTTGTGAGGTTTATTCAAAGCCACAGATAGTGCCGATTGAAGTCATAGATTTCCTGTGGCTAGAAATGAATAGTTAATACATTGTCAGTTACCTTAGGGATGTAGTGAACTGAAATCCTTGTTATAAAAACAGTCTATGCATTCATATTTCAGGCTGTATTTTTGCTGCATTGATTAAACTTGATTTTATATTGAGTTGTAGATGACAGAGACTTGGTTTTACCTAATCTCTTCAGTTTGAGCTAGTTCTGTTCAATGCTTTTAAAATAAAGATAATATAAAATGTCTTTTATTTTTTTAAATTTAAAAAAATTTTTAATTTTCGTTGTAGTTTTTTTAGAGACAGGGTCTTGCTCTGTCTCCCAGGCTGGAGTGCAGTGGCACAATCATAGCTCACTGCAGCCTCAAACTCCTGGGCTCAAGTGATCCTCCTGCCTCAGCCTCCAGAGTATAAGTGTGCACCCCCATGCCCAGTAATTTTTTTTCTATTTTTTAGAGACAGGGTCTTGCTGTGTCGTTCTGCTGGCCTCATGTGAGCCTCCCTCCTTGGCCTCTCAGAGTACTGGGATTATAGGCATAAGCCACCGTGCGGCCAAAATAAACATTTAGAATAAACATTTCTTAGATTCAAATCCATACCATTATGTGAAATATTGGTTTCCTTGTGAAATACTTTTTTTTTTTCCTTTTTTTTTTTCCTTATGTTTTTCTTACCGGCCAAACAGGAGAGTTGATCATTGTGAAATGTTCTGATGTACCCCTTTAGTAGTTACAAAAACATAGGTTTGGCTGTAGTTTTAACTGGTTTCTACTTTCTTTTCAAAAAATGGGTTTAGTTCATAGGGTCAGCAGACTGGTTTTGGAATCTGCATCCAGAGGTGGTCTTGTATAGGGAAGAGTGCCAAATAGGAATTGATAGGCTTGAGGTTGACTCTGGCTCTGCCTCAACCAGCTGTGTAACCTTAGGCAACTCACTTAACCTCTCAGTTTGCTTGTCCATCAAATGAATAGCTGGATTATTAGATTAGTAAGGATCCTTCTACCATAATTTTGTGGTTGTAGAGTTTGATTTAAGCCCTAGATTCTAACTCCATTTCTTTGAGATACCTGACAAATTAACTGAAGGCTTTTAGCCAATTCAAATCTGGGTGGTTAACTCCTTTCTCAAGTATTCCTGTCACCCCTGAGGTTCAAGATGTCCGGTCCTTGATGAGGTGCTGGTCCTCTCTCCACAGGTGACACACTATTGCAGGCCCTGGACTTACTGCCCTTGCTCATCCAGACAGTGGAGAAGGCAGCCTCCCAGAGCACTCAGGTTCCCACAGTCACTGAAGGGGTCGCTGCAGCCCTGTTGCTCTCAAAGCTTTCAGTGGCTGACTCACAGGCCGGTAAGAGTCCAGGAGAGTGGCAGATGAGGGCCTCTTACAGAGTCCTTGGGAGGAGTGTCTTGATGTTTAGGATCAGCTTGGTCCTTACCACACTGGGTCAGCCACAGCGCTGCTTGTCTTCCTCAGGAATGTCATTTCAGGGTCGCAGTGGGAGCGTAGCCAGGGGACTCTGTCACTGTCTTCCTTTGCGCTGTTGCTCCAGTGCTCTGGGATGTGGACTTATAGATGATGGCCAGACTGACCTGCATTTAGCATCAGGACTTTTTGTTTCAGTTGGTTGTACATTCATATGGTACAAAATTCAAAACAGGGTAGGTAACATGAAAAGCTTCCCCATAGCCTTGCCTTCCAGCTGCTAAGTTCCACTCCCTAAACAACATTGCCAATTTTGTGTCCAGAGATAGTTAATGCATAATCGAACACATTGGGTCACATGCTATACATGCCAAATG
Organism: Indri indri; assembly: GCA_004363605.1. NCBI lineage: Eukaryota > Metazoa > Chordata > Mammalia > Primates > Indriidae > Indri > Indri indri. The sequence goes on along the minus strand of RJWJ010005130.1, from coordinate 13,807 downwards.
ATATACTATGTATATTATATATGCCATATATATTATATATCTTGGAAATTATTCCAGATCAGTACAACAAAAAGAGCTTTCTCATTCTTTTCAGTGGTGGTGTAGTATTTCATGCTTTTATTCCATCTCCCAATTTTTGCAGTCAGACATACCTGAACTTATTCCTTTGGTTAGACATGGAGTTCGGCTCTCTTCATGTATTATTGTGTGCCTGCTGTGTATATGGCACTGGGCTAGCTGGGGGTGGGATGCTAAGAGGAACACGACCTTGCTTAAGCAAATTTCAGGGGGCTTTCTCTATAGTAGGAGTGAAGAAATGGAAAAATACATCCATAGTTTAAGGGAAAATGTGGCATTAGAGCAGTTTTGAGAGAGAGATTGCTTTTAGTTTGGGAGATGGGAATCAGGAAAGGCTTCATGAAGGGGGAAACATTTGCACTGGGACCTGGAAGGCTGGGAAGGATTTCACTGTCCTGATGGGAATGGCCTGGTATGAGTCTAAATAGCTCCAGTCACAGAAAGCCACAGTGTGTAAACCTCAAGTACTCCAGCTTGGTGCCTGGGGGAGGTGGGACTTCCAGATGAGGAGCAGCTCACCTGGGCTCCTGTAGGCAGCAGGGAGCCACCGAAGGTTTTCATACAGGGAGTGACACCAGAAGAATTGAGGTTAGTTCTCAAAACGGGAGAGCAGTGAGCGTGGGATGACCCATCCCTGCTGGGAAGCATGTCTGCCTGCTGCAAAGGAGGGTCCATCAGCAAAGCTCATCCCAGCAGCTTCAGGATGGAGGAGGTCAGCCCTGGGGCACACGGTGAGCTGTGTTGTGGGGTGACCTTTTATTTCTTGTAGAGGCCAAACTGAACAGTTTCTGGCAGCTGATTATGGATGAGAAGAAGCAGATTTTCACTTCTGAGAAGTTCCTGCTCATGGCCTCTGAGGATGGTAAGTTACCACCCCCTTAGCTGAACATGAGATTGAGGCCAGGTCTCCCCAGGAGGCCTTCAGAGAGCGAGGACCCTTCCCTGACTGACCAGTCAGCTCTGCAAAAACTGGACCAGAGTGATCTGGCCAGCAGCTCGGCTGTCATGGGAATGAATTCATTGCTGTGGGGAGTGTAAGGAAATGAGACCTGGGAGATTTGTGGAGACAGAGCAGTGATATTAGCTGTAATTATAGCTGATTGGGTAATTGGTGCTGTCTCAGAGGTTTTCTTGTGTTAAGAGGCAGCTGAGAAGCTCTGGTGGAGTGTGGCAGGCTCTACTCCCCCATCAGGAGACACAAAAACTGCTGGTTTCTATCCTGGCAGAAAGGGAATAGTTGAATTTTAAATGTATGTTTAAAATTCTAGGTTGCCTTCAGGTGTCTGCCACTAATTGGTGATTTGAAGAGTTTTTGACTCAGAAATCACAACATACCATTAAATGAGCTACAACTGTTAGTCACTTCCTGGTTTTTAAAAAATTTTTGGTTAACTTTTAAATAGGAAATATATTCATGTAATTCAAAAATAAAAGATACAAGAGGATCTACACTGAAAATTATAACCCTTCTTTAATCTCTTACCACCCAGTTCCCCTGGCTGTAGATAACCAATTTGTCAGCTTCTCCTGTATCCTCGATTTTTTTTTTTTTTTGGAGACATGTCTTGCTCTGTTGCCTGGGCTAAAGTGCAATGGCTTCATCATAGTTTGCTGCAACCTCAAATGCCTGGGCTCAAGCGTAGCAGGAAAAGAGTGAGAAAAGGTCTCACTCTTGCTCAGGCTGGTCTTCAGCTCCTGACTTCAAGTGATCCTTCTGCCTCAGCCTCCCAAAGTGCTAGGATTATAGGTGTGAGCCACTGAGTCCGGCCCACATTTACATTTTGGTGTTAATTTTCCAATTTGTACCAGTTCTTTCTGGGGTGTGTGTGTGTGTGTGTGTGTGTGTGTATATACATATACCTATTTTAAAAGCGCTTACACTGTTTCCTTTCCCAGCCCTGTGTACTGTGTTGCATCTGACAGAGAGACTTTTCCTCGATCACCCGCATAGACTCACTGGGAACAAAGTCCGGTACGTGAGGCTTGCTTACCTTTTCCCTTGGGCCAGATGAGGCAAACCATGGCAGGAACCTGAGAAATAGGGTGCGTGGGAGGTGGGAGGATTGGCTGTGAGAAGCCCCGCTCCTTGCCATGTGTCCCTCTGCTCACAGGCAGTACCACCGGGCTCTGGTGGCCGTGCTCCTGAGCCGCACCTGGCACGTCCGCAAGCAGGCTCAGCAGACGGTTCGGAAGCTGCTGTCTTCTCTCGGGGGCTTTAAGCTGGCATATGGGCTCCTGGAGGAGCTGAAGACTGTTCTCAGTTCTCACAAGGTGAGGGCATCTGGGCTTTAGAACTGGGGCTCTTGGGTCCACTTAGCTGACCCTGCTTATGCCATGGGATTTTGGCTGGTCTACTCCTGGGCTATTCTCTCTCACTCAGACTCTATGATGCCAGAATCTTCTGCTTTGCCCTCGAGCTCTGCTAACAACTTTCATATGGTTGCTTCTCCTTTTCAGAGACTTTTTTTTTTTACTTCCCATACCTTTTGACGTGTGGCTCAACCTCTTCATCCTTGTATAATTGAACAACACCACTTTTTGTTTTTAAAACACTTTGTAATTTTTAAAGCTTTTTCTACTCATTCTTCCTTTCGATTTTTCATAGTACCTTTCAAAGGCAGATAGGGCTTATTATGCTTATTTTATGTGAGTTGTCCAGGGTTCCAGGAGCTGAAATGATTTGCACAGGGTCTTCCACAGGCTGGAAGACCCTGAAAGACCTGGCTCTTATTTCAGTGTCCTTTGTGCCATGTTTCACTGCTTGAGGAATACGGGCCAGTGACAGACTTGCAGTCGCCATGGCCTTTTTTTCTCACATAGGCTTTTTAGGTGCTAAGACACCAGTGCTTCCTCCTTGCAGGCACATCTCACATTTTATTCGGATTGTGGGTCCTAATGCAGGAAGCTGGGCATCCTTCTCCACTCCAGCAGGAACTCCAGAGAACAACATGAGCGAGAAGGTCTTGTGTCCCTGGCGTCTTTGGCTTCTCTGTTCCAAGCCTGCACAGGGCTCTGAGCAGTGGGGGCTCACGTGTTACCTCCACGCAGGTGCTACCTTCAGAGGCTCTGGTGACTGATGCTGGGGATATGACTGAGGCAGGCAAGGCTTATGTGCCTCCACGGGTCCTGCAGGAGGCTCTGTGTGTCATCTCTGGGGTGCCAGGGCTCAAGGGTGACGTCACTGACACCGAGCAGCTGGCCCGGGAGCTGCTGATCATCTCCCACCACCCATCCTTAGGTGTGTGGCTGTAGTGGGTACAGGGGAGGCGGGGGCTGTGTTGGGCAGGGTAAGAGCATTCTGGGCAGAAGGCCTCAAAGAGCTCCCCTCCTTTTCAGTGGCAGTGCAGTCTGGACTCTGGCCAGCACTTCTCACCAGGATGAAAATCGATCCTGAAGCCTTCATCACCAGGCACCTGGATCAGATCATTCCCAGGATCACCACACAGAGTCCCCTGAACCAGGTGATTGGCACGTGAGCTGGGCTGGCCTCAGGTTGGGGGTGTCTTCCTGTCACAGGGTACAGCAAGGGAGGACTCAAAGAAGCAGGTAAAGGTGTGATGAAATGTAGGCTTGGACCCTTGATGCAAGTGACAGGAGTGTGAACAGGTTTAAGCACAAAAGGGAATTTATTGCTGCATATACCAGCAAAGTGCAGGGGTGTGACTGGCTTTAGCTGATGCTGACTACAGGGGCTCAGATGTGGGCCTTGGGATGTTGTAGGTGGTGTTTCTCTTACTCTGTCCATCTGTGTTTTTTGTCTCTGGTTTTCACAACATGGGCTCCATTCTCAGTCTTTCCCTTTCTGGTAGCAAGATTGCTGCTAGAGTTGCAGGCTTACCCCATATCCTCTCAGCAGCTGCAGTGGAAAAAGCTTGCATTTTTCAATAATGTCTGTTGGCGTGGGGTCTCTTTGCTTCTGGTTGATCTGACTTGGGTCCTGTGCTCATCCCTAAGCCCGTCTTTCTGGTTGGGGCCACATGCCTGTCTCTGGGAAGGGGGAGGGCAGCTCCATCTGAACCACCGAGACTGAGAATTGGGGAGGAGTGTGTCTCCCTAAATTAGGGTGCTGTTGTCAGACAAAGGGGTAAATGCTTGCTTAGTGAGGCGAACAAACTCCAGCTGGCCGCTCTGGTGGGTAGTGCTCAGAAATGACAAGGCAGTGGCAGGAAGAAGGGGAGCCAACGCTGAGGGCATCTAGGAGTGGTGGACCCTTCACCAGTGCCACCCTTGGTACACACTGACGGTGTCTGTGTTTGTCTGGCAGTCCTCCATGAACGCCATGGGCTCCCTTTCCATCCTGTCCCCGGACCGGGTCCTCCCGCTGCTCATCAGCACCATCACCGCCACTGTGCAGAACCCTGCGCTGCGCCTGGTGACACGGGAGGAGTTTGCCATTATGCAGACCCCTGCTGGGGAGCTGTATGACAAATCCATCATCCAGAGGTGAGACCCCACTCGCGGGCTCCGTTACCTTTCCTCCCCAAGCCATAGTTTTCTTGCTTGCAGGATGGACAAGCAACCCATCCTACAAATGAAGCAACCCATCCACCTATTAGACAAGCGCCTGCCGTGTTCCAGCCATGGTGCTTAGGTCCTGGATACCAGAGTGTATCGAGTGTCCGGCGCTTTCCTGGTGCACAGTACTTTAAAACTAGCTGGGATTTCATGGCTGGTGGGAGGCTGAAGGGCTTGGCAGCACTTTTCAAGCTGGCTGATCACCTGCTGTCATGTTTCAGTGCCCAGCAGGACAGCATAAAAAAGGCCAACATGAAGCGAGAGAACAAAGCTTATTCCTTCAAGGAGCAGATCATCGAGCTGGAGCTGAAGGAGGTGAGTACACGGAAACATCTCACAGTGGGTGGCTGAGCTTGGTGGCCACAGGCTGCAGGCTGGTGGCTTTTCCTGTTGCACATATGCTATTCCCTTGGATCATCCTGAGGCTCATTGCACACTCTGATCTCCCCCACCAGTGCCTGGTCCACTGGCTACACTCTGTTGACCCTTTCTCTATAGCTTCCTCCACCACCACTCAAGGAAATGAGTTTCTTTCTCTGCTAGGCGCCAGCAGCAGTTCATCCATCTCTTTCTCCTCCACTCAGTGGCCTTGCTTGATTCCCTGTCTGTCCTCCCAGCTCCTTGAAGGCTGGGACCCGTCTTTACTCCTGACAGCAGGCACAGCGCCTGGTATACTGGGGCCTCTGGGGACATCCTGGTTCGAATGTGATACTCAGCTTTGGACAGGGCTGGTTCTGACAGGAGCAGAGCACGCAGGGCTCTTTCCTGTCTCATCCTTTGCTCTTCCGTTGGTCTTTTCGAGGTTGGGTTCTACTTGTCTTTTACATGTCAGCCCACATGTGCCCTTCTTAGAGAGGTGCCCAGCCTGTCCACCCGACCCAGAATAGACTCTTACCCTCTTTTCAGTTACTATGCATTTCTCCTAACATTTGTCATGATCTGAGATCATCTTGTCTTTGTATTTACTTGTTTATTGTCTGTCTTTGCCCACAAGATTGTGAACTCCATGAGGGCAGAGACTTTATCTCGTTCCCCATGGTATTCCTAGCATCTAGAACAGTGCCTGGCATGATGTAGGTGCTCAGTAAAGACTTGCTGAATGAATGAGTGATTTCTCTACCTTGTCATCTCCGGCCACTGTACAGGCATTTTCCAGGCTTCAGCTTGTCCTGTGAGGGAGCTTCTATAGGGAGTGACTGGGGAGGGGGAGACTAAAGTTTTGATTCTGAAGCCATGCGGCTACCAGAATATTCCTTTGAGTACATTGAGGAACTTTTTATTTCTCTTACATACAAAAGGCCCTTCTTGCCTTTTTTGGTAGAGAATCCAGTAGAGAATTGCTTCTCTGTGGCTGTTTCTGTTCTGTAGAAACCAGGTGGCTGTGACTTTGGGGTGGGGGGAACCCATGGAGGGTTTGGGGGCCCAATCAAGACTTAGAGCTGGCATGGTGCTGTTTACGGAAGCAAGCTTGCCTCCTTCTGGTAGGAGGGAGATCAGTTCCCTGGGGATGGAATTGGTTTTCCCATCCCCTTCAGGAGATAAAGAAGAAGAAAGGCATCAAAGAGGAAGTGCAGCTGACCAGCAAGCAGAAGGAGATGCTGCAGGCCCAGCTGGACAGGGAGGCGCAGATCCGGCGGCGGCTGCAGGAGGTGAGTGGCCGCCACCTCCACATGCCCGTGCCGGAAGAGTGCTGGGGGCCCGGGCTGCTCCTTGCTGTCCCAGAGCAGGGTCCTGCTGACCTGTCTCCTGGGCGACTCTGTTTGCAGCTGGACGGGGAACTGGAGGCGGCGCTGGGACTGCTGGACACCATCGTGGCCAAGAACCCGTCCGGCCTGACCCAGTACATCCCTGTTTTGGTTGACTCTTTCCTGCCCTTGCTGAAATCTCCCCTGGCTGCTCCCAGGATCAAGAACCCCTTCCTGTCCTTGGCTGCCTGTGTCATGCCCCCTAGGCTCAAGGCTTTGGGTTAGTCCTTGTTTGCTGGCTGTGGGGATGGCCCAAGGGAGGGCAGAGGATGCCCCTGAGTGCTTGTGGGGAGGTACGTGGTGATCTCAGCTGCCAAATTGTGTTTCCGTTTGGAAGCAGCCTCAGGAACCTCAGCTGGATGTGCTTAGAAGAAACGTGGTGGCTCCTCTCCTCTCCTCTCCTGTCTTACATCTTCTGTACCTTCCCTCTGAGCACCCGGTTTTAGATCTAGTCAGTGTCTGCTCTTTCTGTACCAGTTTTAAAATGAGGTTCATTGGCAGTGAGGATGGTTTGGTGCAATGTGGCTGGTCAGTGTGGTCCAGAGCTTCTGAGCAGCCATGTGTCTATAGCAATCAAGGTCTCTGACCTTCAGCTTTCTGTCAGCTCTGGAGGAACAAAGACCAGGGAGAGTGGCTGGGGATTATGGTGGCTCTGCTTTTGTGGGTTATTTAATGACCTTAAACAGACCTGGATATGTCCCCGTGGATGAGGCTGGAATCTGGGAAGTTCTGAGTGAAGTCAGTCAGTGCACACATAACCTGCCAAAGAACTGTCACCTGGCTAGGCTTGTTGCACAGGAGGTGGAGGCACCATATAGCTTAAAGCTTTACTCTTGGTGGAATAACCTTGGGTGGCTCACGTCTCCTCTCAGTGCACTTACAATTTTTTGAGTGTCAAAAGGGCAGCTCCCCTCTAACTGCCTATCCTCTGGTGCTGTCACAAAGATCAAGTGAGGAATTCGGTTGAGGACATTTTGGGGAAACAGACTATTATGCCAGAGGGTCCCTCATTTGTGCCACGGTCAGATTCTGCGTCTGTGTATGAGTCACGCGTCTCTGTATGAGTCACCCCCTGCCGGTCCCTTCTCTTCAACGCAGGCACTCTGGTGAGCCACGTGACGCTGCGCATGCTGAAGCCAGAGTGCGCTCTGGATAAGTCCTGGTGCCAGGAAGAGCTGTCAGTGGCTGTGAAGAGGGCAGTCACACTGCTGCACACCCACACCATCACCAGCAGAGTGGGCAAGGGAGAGCCAGGTAAGGGCCGGGACCAAGGGCACAAGGCAGTGTGAGCTAGCGTGGGGACGGCCACATGAGTCACCCGGGGCCTCCCGAATCTGGGGCCTTGGTTTCCTCATCCGAAAAATTGGACCCTGGTATTCTGTGACTGGCTGTGATTCCCAGTAAAGGTTTTACTTCTTGTCACTGGCATGTCCTGTTTTAATTTCCACATCCTGGAACTGGGCAGTGTGTGGGATAGAAGCAGGCTTGGTTTTAGAGCTGGGCTACTAGCTGCCATCCTGCTGTCCCTATTGTCCCGTTGCTTCCAGGTGTCAGTGGGGCCTCTGGCCCTGCCCCTTGCCCACCTCCGGCGGAGGGAAGCAGGCAACAGTGGCCCGGGGCCCTGGCATGCCTGCCGCATCCTGTCTGCTTCTTGCTCTCACAGATGCTGCGCCCTTGTCCGCACCAGCCTTCTCCCTGGTCTTCCCATTTCTGAAGATGGTGCTGACTGAGATGCCCCACCACAGTGAGGAGGATGAGGAGCGGATGGCCCAGATTCTTCAGATCCTCACCGTCCACGCCCAGCTGAGGGCCTCCCCCAGCAGCCCACCTGGACGTGTGGACGAGGTTGGCAGGGGAGCTCTGCTCTCCCCTTAGCGTGAGGGGCATCAGGGAGGCAGGGGCTTTTGAGATGTCCTAACCCATGAACAGTTCTGGCAGGGAAATGGAGGGCATGTGTTTATACGTACAGCAGCCACACACTCAGCATTGTAGGTTTTTGAAGGTAAAAATGGGTCATGTTGCTTCTTGCATATGACTGTATACTTGGGGATCTCTTTCCATGTCAGTGCCTATAGATCTATTTTATTGATTTTGTCTGTGCTCTGGGTGTACCATGTTTACTTGCCTTTTGATGGGTATTTTAAGGTTGTTGCTAACTTTTCCCTATTTTTAACAGCACTGCCATGTGTGCATATGCCCCTCTTGCATGTATGTGCCCCTTGCCCACCCTGTGTGAGCATGTCTTTAGGACAGATATTGGACACAGAATTGCTAGTTTATGTGGCGTATTCTGTGCTGCCTCTCACTGTGAATTTCTTTTTCTCAAAATCTAATTCAACCTCAGATACTATTAATGCCAGTCACGGGTGAAAGAATGATGTCTTGTTTTATTTTGTGTTTCTTTATTAACTTGTAAAGTTGAGTGTCTCTTCATATGTTTATGGTCCATCTAGATTTCATTGTCTCCGAATTTTAGGCAAGTTTCAGAATTTATTTTTAGTCTCTGAGGATCATGTTGACTGGGGTCAGTGCCTGTGGACTTAGTTGTAAACCTAATGAGATTTCTGTGGTGGAGTTGGTTGTATGACCCTGAGTGTTCTCCTGTGCGTGAGAGGATGCCACTTCACTGGCCACCAGGCTTGGTTACAGACCTTCCCTGCAGCCTCCCCCGAACCTACCTGCTGTTCTCTCCTAGAATGGCCCGGAGTTGCTGCCTCGGGTGGCCATGCTGCGTCTTCTGACTTGGGTGATCGGGACGGGCTCGCCCCGCTTACAGGTGACCTGGTTTTCAGTTGGTTGTTGCTGTGAGTTAGTTTATGAGCCCGACCCCAGGTTCCAGTACAAGGGGTTGAGTCCTAGTTCTCTCTCAGCCTCACTGTTGGACTTTGGCAGAAGGGCTGCTTTGGAGAGCCAGTCTGACTGTTCTCAGCTAGTGAGGGGTTTTGCTTGGCTCCCGCCACTGTCCCTGGCCTGCAGTTGGGGTCTTAACCCTACTCGTGTTATGGGGGTGGGCATTCTCAGTTGAGACCCCTCTCTGGGCCCCTCAGCCCATCCCCTGACCTTGTGCTAGTAAATGATTTGCTGAACTGAACCCAGTGGATCAATGTCCTCCTTAGGTTCTGGCTTCAGATACCCTGACTACCCTGTGTGCCAGCAGCAGTGGCGAGGATGGCTGTGCCTTTGCAGAGCAGGAGGAGGTGGATGTGCTGCTCTGTGCCTTGCAGTCCCCATGTGCCAGCGTGAGGGACACTGCACTTCGGGTACGCATGCACTCCCTTACAGGGCCACTGTGGCATCCTTTGTCACGCTGTGTAAGTGCAAACTGCATTATGGGCATTTGAGGGAAAGTCCCTCACCCTGATGGGAGGTTCTGGAAGCAGAGAGAAGAAGTCATAGGGGTGGGTCGGGGTCTTTCTGAGAATGGAAAGACTAAGAAGTTGTTGTGATACAGCACTATTTTTTTCTTTACCTTGGAAGACTTCAGCTAATTTTTAAACTGGAATGTGGATCCTGGTACTTTTATGGTCAAACCTAACTCACAAGGATTAGTTCATTTCTTCCACCCACTACCTTGTGCTTGGCTTTCTTTTTTTTTTTTTTTTGAGACAGAGTCTCGCTGTGTTGCCTGGGCTAGAGTGAGTGCCGTGGCGTCATCCTAGCTCACAGCAACCTCAAACTCCTGGGCTCAAGCAATCCTTCTGCCTCAGCCTCCCGAGTAGCTGGGACTACAGGCATGTGCCACCATGCCTGGCTAATTTTTTCTATAGATTTTTAGTTGTCCGATTAATTTCTTTCTATTTTTAGTAGAGATGGGGTCTCGCTCTTGCTCAGGCTGGTTTTGAACTCCTGAGCTCAAACAATCCTCCCGCCTCGGCCTCCCAGAGTGCTAGGATTACAGGCGCGAGCCACCACGCCCGGCCTGTGCTTGGCTTTCTTGATGGCTTTTGGACCAAAAACTGAAGAATCGCCTTGAGGTGATAAGACAGTGGTTCCTAAATGTTGATCTGCAGCCTCCTCCTTTTGATATGTGACACAGTTTTCCTGGCCCGTGGTAAAATGTGAAAAATGATGGCAGTATGGTGAATTTTTCTTAAAAATTCTTTGAACAGAGGGAATGCACTGTTTCTGATGTTTTGTCTGTCTTAAAGTTTTAATTTTTACATTAAAAAAAAAATTTTACTCCCTCACACCATCATTCGATAAAAGAAGAGCCCCTTGAGGAAACTCTGAGTAGGCAGTGAATTGAGCTGATGCACAACTGTCCCTAGGCCAGTGCTGTCCCGTGGAATTTTCTGCAGTGCTGGAAATGTTTTCTATCTGTGTTGTCCAATGAGGTAACCACTAGCCACGTGTGAGCTCTTGGAATGTGGCTGGTACAGTTGAGGAACTTACTATAGTTAGTTCTAATTAACTTTAGCCACGTGCAGTGGCTACAGTACAGCCTGGAGGGAGGCCAGGAGGCAGGTCAGAGGCTCTTCTGCAAGGTTGTGCCTCATGAGGTCCAATCCACCCATTCCCAGGGGCTGATGGAGCTCCACATGGTATTGCCAGCACCTGATACTGACGAGAAGAATGGCCTGAACCTGTTGCGGAGGCTCTGGGTGGTCAAGTTTGACAAGGAGGAGGAGATCCGGAAGCTGGCTGAGAGGTGAGAGCCAGCAGGAGGTGGTTTTCTACTGCTCTGTCCTCTCTCCCCTTAGGAAATAACCAAACCCAGGGTGCTCTGCTCAGTCTACAGTGAGAGGAGGACCGGGTGGCTGGGGTTGGCCAGCAGGTGCCGCAGATCCTTGTCTGAGCAACCCCCACCTCCGGTCTCTGCCACAGGCTCTGGTCAACGATGAGCCTAGATCTGCAGCCAGACCTCTGCTCCTTGCTGATTGATGACGTGATCTACCACGAGGCAGCTGTGAGGCAGGCCGGGGCTGAAGCCCTCTCCCAAGCAGTGGCGCGTTACCAGAGGCAGGCGGCAGAGGTTATGGGCCGGCTGATGGAGATTTACCAGGAGAAGCTCTATGTGAGTGCCCTGTGCAGTCCCGATGTGGTCTGGGTGGTGTCAGTTCGGGTTGGGCTCTGCTCAGCCCCCAACTACCCCAGACAGGAGTCTCAGGGCTCACGGTGGCTGTGACTGATTTCCCAACTCACAGTCTGGTGCCGGGGTCATTGGTCTGCCCATTGCAGAGCATTTGCCAACTTGTCTGTTACAGCGGCCGCCCCCAGTGCTGGATACTTTGGGACGAGTTATCTCAGAATCTCCTCCAGATCAGTGGGAAGCCAGGTATAACAGCTGTCCCAATCTCCATCCACTCCGAGCTTTCTGAGATGTAGCAGGTTGGCTGGGGTGGGTGCTGTGAGGTGGCAGCATGGGATCGTGGTGCAGTGGAATGAAGGAGCAGGACCTCCCTCAGAGTTAGAGCCCTGAGTTCAAGTGCTGGCTGCTAGGGTTAGTGCCAGCTGTGCCAGCTGTGTGACCTTGGGTGTGTTTCTCTCTTTTTCCAGGCCTCTGTTTCCTCATGTGTAGGAAGGGCACAATAACAGAACCTACCTACTAGCCTTTCTCTACGAGTAGCAATTGGAGGGTTAGGCAGATGTCTGGGAGCCAGTGTGACCATGGAAGACATCTTCCTCAGAGGGGGCACAAAACACATGGGGGCGTCAGTTGTCTGCATGGCTGGTCCTGGCGTTCTCTACTCCTCTGTAGCCTTGTGTGTCAGTGTGGAGTGGTATATGGGCCCATCCCACTTTCTTTCTTTCTTTTCTTTTCTTTTTTTTTTGGAGATGGGGTCTTGCTCTGTTGCCCATCATAGCTCACTACAGCCTCCAACTCCTGGGCTCAAGTGATCCTCCTGCCTCAGCCTCCTTAGTAGCTGGGACTACAGGTGTGCACCACCACACCCAGCTAATTTTTTTTTTATTTTTTGTAGAGATGGGATCTCACTATTGCCCAGGCTGGTCTCAAACTCCTGGCCTCAAGCGATCCTCCTGCCTCAGCCTCCCAGAGTGCTAGGATTACAGGTGTGAGCCACCATGCTCAGCCTATTTATTTTTTATTCCAGATGATCAGCCAGGGATAGGACACAGATTCTTTGCCTTTGGGAACTTCTTGTTGCTCTGTAGCTGAAAATAATACCACTTTGCCTTTGTAGAATATGTTCACTACCAAGTGCCTTCACATCTGATTCCCTTACCTCTCTCTTCTCTTAGAACCTGCCTTAGAGATAGAGAGGTGAGCATTGCACTCACTTTTCCCTCTGGGGAAACTGAGGCAGAGCTGGTCCCCTGCCCAGGGTCACCCTGCGGGAGGTAAACTCAGGGCAGATGGCATGTCTCTGTTACAAGTGGGTTGTTTTAGAATACTGGGTAGACCTTCGTGTGAGCACTGGGCATTGGTCTTCCTTTTGTGTTCATTCCCTGACGCAGTGTTTGCTGTGGGCAAGCTCCCTTTCATTGCTGTCTACTGCATAGGTTCCAGCCACAGAGGAGGCCCCTGGCTGTCCCTGCCCCCGACATGCTCCCATTTCTTTCCCAGGTGTGGCCTGGCCCTGGCCCTGAACAAGCTCTCCCAGTATTTGGATAGCTCTCAGGTGAAGCCACTCTTTCAGTTTTTTGTCCCTGATGCCCTCAACGACCGACACCCAGATGTCCGGAAGTGTATGTTAGATGCAGCCCTTGCAACACTCAACACCCATGGGAAGGTAAGAGCATCTCAGCCAGCTGAGAGGACAGGCCAAGGCAGGAGGTGAGGCTGCGCAGTGGAGAGAGACGCTGAGTGCCAGGAATTCTGGCAGGGCACTAGCTGCAGTTGAAAATGACACTTATATTTCTTTTGGCCAAAAAGACCCCAATAGGATATTAAATTCTTCAAAGTCTGCTGTAGTCCTGCCTGAAAATTGGAAGACCTGCTGGCATTGCTGGCTGGTTTGTCAGGATGCCTGTTCCAGAGCCAGATGTGAGACCTTACAGACACAGCCTGCAGGGTTGACCTGAGGTTCGGCTTTCCAGGAGAACGTCAACTCGCTGTTGCCAGTATTCGAGGAGTTCCTGAAGAATGCACCGAACGATGCCAGCTACGACGCTGTGCGGCAGAGTGTGGTGGTCCTGATGGGCTCTCTGGCCAAGCACCTGGACAAGAGCGACCCCAAAGTGAAGCCCATTGTTGCCAAGCTCATCGCTGCCCTCTCCACCCCCTCCCAGCAGGTACCACCATCTGACCTGGGGCCCAGGCCCGTTGGGGAATTGAGACCCGACTGTGGGTAGGTAGTGCAATGCCAGGGGCCGAGTCAGGTGATCAGGGTCCAGAAAGCCCGCCCTCAGCCAGGAGTCATCCCCGCTCCAGGAGAGAACCTGGTTCATGGTCAAGAACACCCCGGGAGAGGGAGTTTATTCTAATAGATCTCTGTAGATATTTTCATTTTTTCTACTCATTTACTGACCTTGCACTGGGAATATAAATATTAAAAAAAAAAAAAAAA
>RJWJ010005129.1:0-70577 GCA_004363605.1 Indri indri | reverse complement strand
TGAGTAATTTTTCATCCCTCATCCCCTCCCACCCTCTCAGCCTTCTGAGTCTCCAATGTCTGTTATTCCACTCTCTATATTCATGTGTAAACATTATTTAGCTTCCGTTTATAAGTGAAAACATGCAGTGTTTGACATTGTGTTTTTGAGTTTTTTCACTTAAGATATTGTTCTCTAATCTCATCCACGTTACTGCAAAAGACATGATTCCATTCTTTCTTCTGGCTGAGTAGTATAAATTAGTGACAATTTGTTAATACCAGCAATAGAAACTAATATAGAACTATACATTAATTAGCATATTGTCACTGCTCTTAGTGACTTTTGCTGTTTAAGACTGTTTAAGAAGGTAAGGTATAGATATTCACATGTTAATTATGACATTTTGTTTAAATAGAGGAACATTAAAATATTAAGGAATATAACAAACTTTTAATAGGTTTCCTTATGATTTTTAATTGTTTTCATTTACTATTTAGTCAAATTCTAGCTGTCCTTCAGGCCCAAGAAAAGCATGCTAAGCTGTAAAAGTTGGGTTCCCAGGGAAGCCGACTCTGCGATGGAGATTAGAGAACTGGGAGGATAGTAAGGGCTGCTCTCAGGAGTAACACTCGTACCAAGGGAAGGGAGCAAGAAAGAGCCAGCAGAGGGAGACATGGGGTTGTGATGCAGTCTCTGCAAAGGCAGAGGATGGTTTTCAGAGTTATCCCAAGTCAGGGCTAGTGGAAGAAGGAACTTTACAACCCTGCATGGACTTTTGTTCTCCTCAGCTGAGGGCAATTCCTAGGGAGGGTAGTCAGTGCCCAGCCCCGTAAGCAGTTGGGAGACTATGTCCTTCAATTTTGAAGGGGGATTTGAGTTGCTCAGGACTGAGTCCATTTTCAAATTTTTCTCATTTTATGCAATCAAAGGCTATTGTTTCGGTTTTTAGGGTAATTTGATGTGAATAGCCTTTATATGTCATTTCTAGGACACCTTTCCATTTTTCTTTTACAAAGAATCTTTTCGTCTGGGGGTAAACACACTGCATTTGATGTCAGAAAACCAGGTTTGGATTCTTACTTAGCTGCCTATGTAGACCTCTTAACTGGAAATCCATTTCATAGTTGATGTCTTTTGTTTTTATCTTCCCAGTATGTCTTCTCCTTTATTTAAATAACAACATGCCATTTTTCATTTAAGGAATGAACCTGAACCCATTCCTTGTGTCCCACATGTCCCCAACCCTCTGCAGTGTATTACTGGATGGTCATGTCACCTGCGCTGGTCAGTTTCAGCTCTCCGTGATCTTGGCCTAAGTAACTTGTTCAGGGACAGTCAAGCAGGGACTGAAATTTGATATACGGATCATGGAAAAGGAATGGTCTTTCTTTTGTCTCACGAGTTGTAATGATGTGGTTTTGGGATCGCAAGAGCCAGCGCATCCAATGAGAAAGTAGCCGAAGTGAAGCAGACACAAGCCAGCTGCTCCCTTGACTTTCCAACTACATGTGTCAATTAAAAAAAAAAAAAAGAAAAAAAAAGGCTAGTTTGAAGTGAGCTTTTGCCAATTGCAAAAGAAAAGGTCTTGACAAACACATACTTTTTTTTTTTTTTAAACAAAGATCTGGTAATCTGGTGATGAAGAAGAAGGTATAGCTCCTGTCCTTGAGATGTTTCACTTTAGTGGAGGGAATGAACATTTAAAGAGGAAATTATATTTTAATGTGATAATGCCACTAAAGGCAATGTAACAAAAAAAATGGAAGCATAAGGAAAATAATAACTATCCACAACTTATCTGAGCAAAAAATATTATTTCACCTAATTACTGGGTTGTTCTGATAAAAGGAATTACAGTGTGTGAAATATTAAAGTGGTTTGTAAACTGCAAATTTCTGTGCAATGTACATTTTCATTATCGAGACTTTATTAACTCCAGTCAAAAGTCCCATCTGTTCTTTATTTTCTTCTGCTATTTTTTTTTCTATGGAAAATGGAAGAAAATCTTGATAAGAACTACAAGTTGATCTCTGTAACATTCTCAGAACTCGATGGTCTAGTATCCATTTCTCTGATATCTGAATTGTGTTACCTACTTAGGCCAGCTTCCCACAACAAGCCTCCAAGACATAGTAGCTGATAGAAGCTTAATGATTCATTTTATTAAATCATGTAAAATAATGACTTTATTATGATCTCTGAAGTCAGATTACTTTCAATCTCTCTACTAAAAATAGTTTATATTAAAGTACATTTGGGTAAAAAAATCCCAGGAAATATTAGAATTTAATGTATAAACATATTTCTAAACTGACCCCAAGAAAGACTTTTAATCAGAAATATGACACTCTACTGTTCATTCCACACCAGTGGTCAGCATCCACATAGATCCCTTTCTGAATTGAGTCTTAGTTTACTATGTGCCAAGCACTGTGACAAGTACTTGGAAGAGAATATTGAGCAAAACAAAAACAGACCCTTCCCTCATGGAGTAGTGTATTATCTATACCATATGATGATAACACAGACCCTATTACAGAGAGAGGAATCTTGCAGTATTACTCATTTTCCAAACTACACTTGAAATTTAATAAAATTTAGTAGTATTCTGTTGACTATAGCAAAATAGTAATTCACAGTTTGATCATTGTCTTCACCTTTAAAATACTGAATTTAATATGAAAGAGATCTATCACTAAGTTTTTGTGTCTGATTTTTTCCTCTACTCATCTTTTCCTCCTTTGTATAGATTAGGGACATTTAATCATTTTGATAACATCAAGCATTGAAGATCTCACTTGGAGCAGGAAGACTTCAGCATTGTATTCAGCCAATCTTGGTGTTTCTGGAATTATGACAGAATGTCATCCTTAAAAAATGAATATTTAGAATCTTGTGAGTTTTTTTAAGAGAAAAAGGAATATGTCATACCACTGCATACATGAAATACCTCATTGAGTTGAATTGATTTTCCAAACATATGGTAGCAAAGCATACTGTATAAATGGCTTACTTCATGGGAAAATAAGGTTTTTAATCATTGGGCAATTTTTAAAATTTTGCTTAGAAGAATCCTCACTTCAAAAAGAATTGGGAGTCATTTATTGAGTATTTTTTGGCATTTTTGCTTCATTTTTTACTTTGTATTTAAAAAATAAAGATAATAATATACTGTATTAGATTTTGAGGTGACACAGTCTACTAATCATGGCCCATCACAGATTTTCTATTTGATAAGAACTTGTGATTTGAACATGAGATCACAGTATTTCAGTATGAAAGCCATCTTTCCAGTGATGTTTATCAATATTTGTTAAGGACATTTTACTGATGAATAAATCCAAAGCAGTAGAATATACATTTTTTATCTACTTGACATCATATATACTAATGCAAAGGAAATAGTTTTAAAAAGATGTTTGGATTAGTTATATGCTTATTGGTGCTCATTGAAGTAAATGAGGGAACTGAAAGCTGGAAAGTAGCCAAATGAGTAATAAACAGCTTTAAGACTGTCTAGAGAGAAAGTCAGTAATATTACAGTCATCAGACATTTGAAAACACTCTCAGGGTAATCATAAACATTTGCAATCAATTAAGAAGAATGTGTCCATTTCATGGGCCTTGATTAAACCTACTTCAAGAATACATGGAATAAATGTTGTGGTTCCTAGAAATGCATTCGTGAGGATGGTCATTTAATGTTCCTTTCAAAAGGGTCTCTCAGGTGGCAATTAAATTGTAAGGAAAGGCTAATACACTGAATGGTGTTGCTTAAGTGCCTCAGATCATTTGCCTATGTACTAACTCTTAATTTGAGATCAGTAAATCAATGTTTTCAGTATGCAGATGAGCCCATAAATAACCCACTCATTAATCCCTGAAGTTGAATTTTTCTTTGTTTTTGTGTACATGGGTGGCAAGAAGTGTATATATGTCTAATTAAATACCTAGTGTATTTGATTTAGTCATTTCCATGCTAAGATAGCTTATGGTATCAACATTTATTATGCACACTTAGGTTTCTGATTTTCAGAAACAGTTTAATAAATTACAGTGGAGATTTACATGTGGTCAAAAATCTTGTAGAATAGAAATACTACCCTAACCTATATGAAAAATGTTAGAAAGACTATGCCATAAAATAATTTTTAGCTGACCAAAACAAAAATCAAATTGAAATTAAACTTAGAAAGTGTATATTTTAAAAGCTATTTTAAAATGTTGAATTATAACGGAAAAATTTATAATTTCCTTAATTTTTCCTTATAAGCAAGGTTTCCTTATAACTGAAAAAGGAAGTGGGTATGTCTATATATGCCTACCCTTCATCCCTCCAGCAGAGGATCCCATGTGAGTCAGGCTGGTGACTTAGAGCCCTCCATATCCATGACCAAATTATTTGGTTTAGGCATCAGCAAAAGACCTAAACAGGGTGTGATATTTGACATACGGATATAAATCCATATGTATGATATGTAATATCTGAAATATAGACAAAAGAGAAAAGATCTTTCTTTAGTACAACAATCTGTCAGGATATGCTTGAGGTCACCACTGCTGCTGTCTTGCTTGAGAATAAAGCCAACACACGAATTGAACTAGAGATGAGGGTATGGTAAGGGAGTAACTGTTTTCAATAAGTTTATATCTCCATGTAATTACTATAATGAACTGCTTAGCAGCTCTCAGTCCTTGAAGTATACCTCCAGTCTCCACAACTTGTTCCACCCCAACAGATTTCCCAATATATCCATCCCAATATGAGGCTGTGGAACCAACATCATTCCTAGGCAAGGAAAATTAAAGAATTCAAGTAGCTCATTTGATGAGGAGTACATCAACCTTACTGTTTGTCTCATTCTAGTAAATTGGTTCTACCCAGTTCTCCCAGCCCTGAAATTCAATTTTTCTCTCATCAATACTCTCAGAATGGAATCCTTCCAGTAGAGTAATTTATCTGCTATTTTTGTATTCTCAAGACCACCTCCTCTTATAACTTTCTGGTTTCTGCATTATTCCAGTTGCAAGACTCCTTGATTCTGGAATCTAGCCATTGGCTGGGGCATCCATCTTAATTCCTTGCTTAGCCCTCTCTGGTAGTGTATCTGCCTGGACTACTGCCAAGTGCTTCTCAAGAGCCTCTTTCAATACCATAACCCACCTAATTGACTAAACTTCCTCTTCGAAAGCATTTGGTTGAAAGCATAAATAGCATTCTAAGCAAATAGAGGATAATGCAAAATTGGAAGGTTTGGTCAATATAATGAATAACACAATAAAGACATAACACTAAATTGAAAAATTTAAGCAGAAATTATGAGAAAACACAAAAACGTACAGGTATTTTGTATTTTGCTAAAGAGAGGTAAAGTTCTCACCTCTCTACAGTGACAAGACAACATGTGGCATATGGCGTGATCTATAAATGTGTGAGGTGTTTGATACAGAGAGATTGAAAAACTAGGATAGGGTTAACAGCATTTATTAATGTGGAATATCTGATACACACAAGGTGAAAATGGCAAATTTCTTGCAGGGCTTAAGCAGAAGAATAGGATGAGTTCAGGGAGGCACAGCCATTTTCCTTACTTATTGATTAATGATTATGTTAGGTAGATAGGATCTCTGGCTCTTTTAGGGACAAGGGTACCCTGCTTTGATGCTGCCTTGAGCAATTGCTCCACCTGGGAAGAAGGATAATGGCAGGCTCTCAGTCTTGGTGCTGCCCCACCCTTAATCCTATCAAACTGCTATAGCTGGTGATGGAGGGAATGCCTTCCAGTCTGGGAACTGCCCAGCCCAGGCACACCAGGATTTGGAAAGTGACCTAGAGTAATGTAAGGCTAATTATTATGTCATTAGCTTAAATCATGTTGTGATTCACCGACTCCCCCTCCCCCCTGCTGGGCTTTTAGAGAAGGAGCTTGCATACACAGATACAACCTTGAGGACACCTATTAATCATTTGGCAACATCCCACACCTCCCAAAACCCTTCCCCGGAATAAGCCAATAAAAGGAAACAACTTGAATTCCCAGAGAGAGAGGGACCATTAGTCAGTTAAGTCAATGAGTCAGTCTGTTTCTGTCCATTCCCAGAGACAGACCTGTTTCCTTTTACAATAAAAAGCTACTCCCGTGAAACTGTTTCCTGCTTGTGGTCACTCCATCACACCGGCCCTGCTTGTGATTTTTTTTCAAAGCAAGGAGCCAAAGAACCAGGATGACTGTCCACCAAGAGGCTGGACCTGACACGCTTGTGTGTCCGATCGTTGTTAAGCCAAGAACAACACAACAAGAACTGAGAGCAGACTGCCACCCTGACATTTATAAGAAAAAGAGATTACATATTTCATATTATTCCAGAAAATGGCTTTTTGTCCAGTGTATGTGTTTTTAGTTTCATATAAACAAATGCTTTTTGACAACTAGAAACGTCCAATGTCCAAAAGTGAAATAAGCTCCTTCGAAAAGTAGTGTTCTATATCCCTTATAGTCTTCTGGAAGGAGCATATGGAAGAAGAGACCTGTTGAAATTTGTTGTTTTCAGATGCCTCATCAAGGAGCCAAGTTGGCTTATCAGAATCACCTACAAAGTTTTAAAATTATATATGTGGCTGGCCTACCTTACAAAAATTCTGATTCCAGGGTTCTGGGATGGGGCCCAGGTATTCCAATTACTAAAAAGGTTTTCTAGTCATTCTAAAATACTTTGAAATTTGGGTTCTAGGTGTCTACCAAAATAAATTCTGACCTTTCATTTGTGACTCCAGAATCTCTAAATGATCATGACTCAAACTGTTATGACTTTGTTGGATATAGCACTTATCCTGTCTTGGCAATAGAAGAGAATATGCCCAGTTCAACTGTTTGATAGCGGTTCTTAATGGGGGAGGGACACTGGCATGACATTATGGGTATGTCTCTCTGTACTATTTTAATATGCTATTGTTGCTTCTTACACTGAATATATAATAGGGATTAGTGTGTTTATGCTTCTACTTTTCTATTTCATGAATGCTCAAGGAGGTTCTCCTTATCAGGCAGAACCTCAGATAGAGAAATGCTACTAGTGAAGTGGGACAAACTCCTCTGCAGTTTACCTTCAGTATTTAGTGTATGTGCCTCTCTCCTCCGGTAACCAGAGTTTCCAATATGTAAATTATGTACTGTTGGTTGATAAGTCAAAAGCTCCAGTCTCAATAGCCCTGATTGCAGTATTATCACACCTCCACCCACAGAAGCAACTGATAAACCCTGACAAAATTCAGGAACGCACTCACCAACAAGGTTTCTTTTGAGTGGATTTATAATTTTCGATCCCTCCTTCAATTAAAGAAAAGACTGCTGTCTCTTCTTCTCTGCCCCAAAAGAGAGGCTCAGCACTTTATTGCACTCTTTGTGTATTTTGAATCCTGTGACTGATGACTATGCCAGTTGGCTGCAGAGGGAGGCAGCCTCCTTCTAGAGACTTGCCTTGGGCTTTTGTTCTTGTTGCTCCCCTGACAAGGCTACTGGGTACACCCATTTTGAAAAGCAGCTATTAGCTTTCTGTTGGACTATTCCTGAAACTGAATGCCTGATCCATGGATGGCCTGATAGTCCCATTTTGAGAATGGTCACCTTGAATTCAACAACTAACAAGATATCCAAGGCCCAACAGGCTTGCTTACCTAATGCAACTCAAAATCAAATTCTCCCTTTGGGAGAATTATTCCCACTTTACCACCTGAAGCAAAGTGCTGGCTTTACAGGGTCTTGACACACGGAGGTTCCCCTAAAGCAAAGGAATTGGTTCAATAATGTTTTTGCTAAACTGAAAGCTGAAAGTGTTCATTGTAGGTTGCTTGGTCCTTCAAGTTCAGCCCCAGCTACATAGTGGTGAAAATGGGTGTGGTGACTCTGCTAAGTGGGCAGAATCCAAGGCTGTTCTCACAGCTCTACACAATACTCCCTGTCATGACCTTTATAATATATATATGTATATATAAATATTTAGTCATTTGCTGGTCTGATTGCTGGTCTGTTGCTAACAGCTTAGCTGTTTGTTCTGCCACTTAGAGAACTGGAGTAGTACATTAAAGACATGCTTCTTTGGGGCTGTGAACTGTAGAAGAATATCATGACTACATCTGGGTTTCTCACGAAGAGGCCCATAGTCAAAGCCCGTTATCTGATGAGATCAACTGGACTCAAGTGGCTTATTGAGACAGACACACACAGATTGCCACCATTGCTCCCTGTGCCCCTATCATACTGAACGTGACAATATATCAGCCATCATGGATTACTCACAAAGTAAAGAACTCTATTGCTTCTGTAACTAAGGTTACCACTGTATACAGCACTTGTGATTCCTGCTGAAAGTTTACCTCCTTGCCTCCTGGTAGGGAAAGCCACCTCATACAGGATGTGGTCCATTCCCACTGCCAGCACATTGACTATTTTGGACCTCTGATCTCCTCTCAGGGCTACCCGAAAGCATTTTGGATAATTTTTCAGGTCATTCGTATTCTTGTTCCAGTATGATCAGCTGACTTAGGCTTCCTATTATAGTCCTTGAAACTAATCTATGTCATATTTTCAGCTTACTGGACCATTTGCTGCCTGACAAAAATGTGCCAGAAGACACCCAACAATAAATGGCCTGATAGTCAAGGAACTCTGTGGGTCTTCCATGCTCTCTACCGTCCAGAGACTTCCAGTATTTTTGAGAAGTCACAAGAATCTTCTCAAATATTGACTCAAAAAGATGTCCAACTCTATCTGCTTCACCTCCTCCTGGTTCATACACCATAGTAAGGCAGTTTATTCACTTAATACAGAAGTTCTAAGAAAATAATCATATCATCTTGGCTGATGTCTGCATAATTATCAACATGAAAGTGGTGTGGGATTATTTAGATCTACTTTTAAAATTCGGAATTCCATTCTGCTCTTTCCTGGGCATGACACTTCTTTCTTTTTCCCCAGACCAGCCTGGTGACAGCCTTGCCTAAATGGTGCTTAGGGGATTTGGACTAAATTATGTTTCAGCTTCCTGGAGTTTCTTGCTTGATTGACATGATTCTGGATCATAAGGATACAGAGTGCTTTGTGAGGACACAGCTTGTCAAGTCCTCTTATAACAGTCTATGCAGGCTAAAGTAAGGGACGTGATCGGTCTTGTAAGTTTTATAAAAATGTCCTTGTAGCTCTTGTATCATTCTTTATGAAAGGTCCAAGTTGAGAAAAAAGTGGAGTTGCAGCTGTTGGGATGGAATACACCAATTTTCTGGAGATAGAGGGAGAGCAACAACTGCGACACCTGAGAAGAGAACATCCATAGGCCCCTAAAGGTATGGGGAAAGGGCAGATATTGATGATCTTTGTCCTACCAAGTGACTTCTGGAGTCTTCTCCGTGAAGGCAACATCCCAGTGCAGATTTTCCAAACTGGGATAAGCGCCTTAAATCTGACTGCTTACCCGATGGCTCTATTCATGATGTGATCACCATTCCTTTATTCATACCAATGAGACTAAAGGAAACATCAGGGCATGCACCCTATCTACCTCCATGCATCAGTACCTTCAAATATCTTCTCCACCACTACTCTCACTCATTACATGGGGTGCTAAGAAAACCACTAGTCTGGTAGCATAACACAAGATTGGTAACCAATTTCTTAAAGGGCTAGATAATGATATTTTAGGCTGTGGGTTATACTGTTTTTGTTAAACAGCTCAACTCTGGTACTGTGGCTCAAAAGCAGCCATGGACAACAAGCAAATAAACAAACATGGCTGTGTTCCAATAAAACCTTATTTACAAAAAGAGGTTTCAAGCCCAAAAGTAGTTTGCTGACCCCTGGAGTAGACAATCAGCACAGATTAGACCAAATATCTTTACAAAGTCTCTCTTAAGCAAGGGCCGGACTCAGTATTCCATTAGTCGGGGAACTCCAGGCACTATCAGCTGGCAAGGAAGCAATGTTGGAAGAACTGCTGACTTGTGTCCCACCTGGGGGGTCCTGGCAATTGTAACAGTCCCTTCCCCCTGCCCACCTCGGGAGCGCCCTATGCACTTCCAGTACTACAGTTCTTGTGTGAAGATCACCACTCTCCTGAAGACACGTGACTTACACATTAGGGGTAGCCATGAGAGATCTCCAAGTATTTAAGTAAACCTCAGCAGCAAATAACATAGTAGTCCAATGAGATCTCCCTAAAATGAGCTACCCTTATTTATTTCAGGGAGCTACATGGAGCAATATCTGTGAATCCTGTGGGCAGTTTTCCCTACAATACGAGTGGTCCAACTATAAGTTTTTCCCTGAATTTCACTAAAGTGATCAATGGCACCACTTCAGCTTTGGAATTCATTCAGGTCAGCTTCAACTCACTGGCCAGAATATTTATAGATGACAGGCTTTCTCCTTGTGGGTAAAGGTGGAGTCTTTGCAACCACAAAGAGGAACCAACATTAATCAAGGCTCATGTTGCTTGCTATGCCATGAGTTATAAAGTACTCTCTCTCTAATCCAGAAACATAGTGATATCTGCCAGGATCCATGAAACTGATGCAGGCTAACTTGCTAGCTTGCAAATTGGGTAAACTTTCAGACCTTTCACAATTCTTGACAATATTGTAACACAATCCCTAGTTGTAAGAGATCCTGTGACTATAGTCTTTCAAATAGGAATATCGCACTTCAAACTGAATTTGGTCTTTTGTTTGCAAACAAAAAAGGGAGAATAGTATTGACCTAACCAGCTGAACAAATCCCATGAACTGTGAGAGTTTACTTCAAAAATCCAGGTGACTTTCTCCTTAACTTTCCGCATAAATCTTTCCACTTGGCCAGAAGCATTAATCCTGGTACACAAGGATTTGTGTGTGTGTGTGTGTGTGTGTGTGTGTGTGTGTGTGTGTGTGTGTGTGCTTACAGGGACTCCACTTTTTTGCCCACAAGGAAGAAGCAGCTACTTCTGACAGGGATAGGTCAGTCTATTTAGACCCATTGATTGTCCTGTTTCCATGCTTCCAATGATAACTAAACCTTCCTAATCGACATAGTATTTTTAAAATTTTCATATGTTGAAATCAGCAGGCTTGAAGTCATTAAAAATCATCTCTTTTTAACGAAGGTGATTCTGTACATTTAATTTGTAAACCTATTTTTTATTTTACAACTATCAGACATTAATCATATTCTTATTTGTATAGTGTCAAAGTAATTTAGTGGTTGATAGCAGGGACTATGGAAGAGACAATCAGTGTTTGAATCTGGGCTTTTCCATGTACTTGCAAATTACCTGAACTTTCAGTACCTCAGTTTTTTCATTTGTAAAAATAATAAAAACAATAATAGCTACCTCAGAGGGCTATTGTGAGGAATAAATGAGATAATACATGGAAAGTACTCAGAACAGAGCCCAGATGTAGTAAATGTTCTCCATAAGATTGGCCCTTGTTATTATACTCTAGAGAGACAGTTTATTGCAACTACTTTATATTCATTACGTGTGGTTAAGAGCATAGGCTCTGTCAGACTTTAAAGCTCTTAGCTATGTTTTTTGTGAATAAGTCACTCATCAGTTGTTTCTGTTTTCCTATTTGCAAAATTGTGACAATAATATTACCTACTTCATAGAGCTGTTGGAAAGATTAAATGACATAAACATAAAATATCCATTCTACTGCCTGGCAAATAAAAATGCTCAGAGATATTTTAATTGCTGCAAGACTCGATCACACTTTTTCTCTATTAAAGTGGCTGTTTCCCACATATAAAATCCTACCTAACTTTCAAAATAAAGCTCAACGTCCACCTATAAAGCCTTTTTTAATCACTGCTGCCAAAATTAAACACCTTTTTGTTACGCAGCGCTAGCATTCAGTTTGTATCGTTCATAACAGTCCACACATTATTTCTTCTATTAAGAGAGATATATAAATATTTTACCCTCTTTGTTAATTGTTAGATTCTTAAAGGCTAAGCCTGCATTTTTAAATACTTTTTATCTGATATTTGCATTGCACTAAGCAAGTGAGCAAAGACTATTTCCCGAAGGACACATTTTTAAAAGCTCAATACTTCCTAACCTCTTTTCAAGCCTTTTAAAAAATGTCTTGAATCAATCCATTCAAATAAAGTTTCCACATTTTTCTTTTCATCCATTGACTTAAAATCTAAGAAGTGAATTTTCTTTGTTAAGAAACTTAAAGTAGACTTTTATATTGTGCCCTTAATTATAATCAACTGCTTTTGAAAAAAGTTTCTCTAATTAACTTGATATAGAAGCCTATTATCTATCAAGGCTTCTATATCAAGTCTTCTTTTTAAGTCTTAAGAAAAGCATATTTTTCTAAGCAAAATACATCTTCAATAACATTTGGCCCCAGCAAGCTGCCCGATTCCATCTATAGAAGATGCTTAATCCATTCATTAATGAAAGCAATTT
The DNA here is from genome assembly GCA_004363605.1 of Indri indri. Lineage (NCBI taxonomy): Eukaryota > Metazoa > Chordata > Mammalia > Primates > Indriidae > Indri > Indri indri. Next base: position 58,148 of record RJWJ010005129.1, on the reverse strand, counting down.
CTGATAACCAAGATAAAAGGCAAGTGCAATTCCAATGTTTGAACTTAAAATGATGACACTGATGAAATGGATATGTAAATACATATAGCCCTCTTCAAGGTACAAGGTATTTAGAGAGCTCGATGTTTATTTTGGACTCCAGCTCAATTCTTTACTTGAAAGGTCTATTGCAAATATTAAAGGGAAATTTTCTTTCATTAAACAAGGGTATTACTGGAAATAATTTTAATGATAGAAGAAGGGTAATTTTTTATGTATTATTAAATTAAAGAAGTCAAAAAGCAAGTTTATCACCAGAGTAAAAGACAATTCCTAGAACAAATCCTGTATCTAACAGAGGACCCAGTCATACACTGTATGATTATTTCATCTTTTTTACTTAAAGAAAAGCTGGGGAAAATGGGCGAGAAATTTCAAATGTATATAAATGATTCTGTGACTATGTACTTAGCATACATTTTCAAAAATACGTTTACCTCATCAATAATAAAAATGTCTTCTCTCATACAAATTTCCAGACTGTAATCCACGCAGGACTGGGAAATAAGCTAACAAGGGATTTTCTTCCCTCATGGGCATTTACAGTCAAAGAAGAAAATTCTCATTCAATGCTGTCAAAATGCCTTGATCAAAAATCACTTTTCTGTTCTTTATTTTACAGGACTATTTTGATAGCAGTAACTAACGAGTGTTTCCCTCTCCTAAAGAATGACTTCAGGTTTAAAATTCATTATTCCAAAGAATACTGTTTAAATTATAAAGGCCACAAATAATCTGACTGGAAGAAAATCGACAGAGGCATATTCAGCATGTTGATTATACAGATAAAGAGTTTACTGTGTTCACTAAATAATTCTATCAGTGATTTTCAGACTCGTGTTGGGTTCAGTCCTTACTTTTAGTGATGAGCCAATTATTTTTTATATCCTTTTTGTTTACTTTATTCATTTCAGTCTCTTGTCTTTGTTCTGTGACCTCTAAATAATATGAATTAAGCAGCAAAAATAAGGATTTCCATCATAGAGACAAAAGAGTGTGTTTCTAGAGAGTGCCACAGACTTTGGCTGAAGCCTACCCATCAAGTTTAATGGGACTCCGGCTGCCAAAACCCCACGCAACCTTTGAATATTTAGGGCTGAATGTAACTGCTGCTTGCTCTCCCTCCCTGTTGCTTCCCAGATTTCTGCCAACTTGTTTGTTCTCCCTTCTATTGATGGCACTTTCTGGCGTAATCTTGTGTAACTGTTCTCCAGTATTGTTCATAAGGCTGGGTAGATTATGACAAGAAAACCGTTTTTAAAAAATGCTTATTTACTTATTTGCTAAGAAAAATAAATTGCGCTACAGAGGGTGAAACACTACTCTCTGATTTTCTTTTCATAAAAATTTAAAAACTGGACCCATCTGTACTGAACAGAAAGTTTTTCCAAGACATAACCTCTAAGGAAACACATCTTTCAAAATACACATTCTTTATAGAGGTCTGTTCACTTCCCCTCATTTGGTTATATCCATCTCTATTTTATTTCTCCTCCTAGTGATAAAAGTAAGAGGAAAATTGCATTTGAAGATTTCTGGGATCACTCAGTTAAAAAACAGGTAAGATAAATTAAAAATATATATATAGAGATTTTAACAAAACTAATACTATTTTTACTTACTTTTCTTAATGTAACATAATTAAATACAGGGAGACAATGCATTTTTCACCTCAAATTACAGTAAATTTAGAGACAATACCTTGTGTTTTACCTTAGAAGATTACATAGTTTTTATACTACCCAGTATTTTTGTGATATTTTATATTGTAGACATTATGCTGTGCTAATCATAAAGGAATATAATTTCAGTGATTCCAAAGAGTTAAGTACTGAGCAGATATTAAAGTCTACACAAGAGTATAAGCGAGATATGTCAGATTAATTTGAACCAATAAATAAGATGTAATTTTTTTCAGTAGTCCAGGATCTATCCAAAATGGGATTCTGTTATTATAGAGAATTATACATTTTTTTTTGAAAGGGGAGAAAGACGGTGTTGTCTTTATGACGTCCCATTAATTGAAAAGTCAAGATATACTGGAGTCAGATTCCCCTTAGAAACATTTGTGAACTGAGTATTAGGTCTAGGTATTTATTTTTAAATTCAACTTTATACAATAGGATTGAACTTAGTGACATTAACAAAATTTTTGGTTGTGGCTGCTAGTTTTCTAAGAAGAATATGACACGACAAGAAAAATATAAATAGCAATGAGTAAGCTCCTTGAAATTTTTCAAGATTTAATGAAGTCGCTTCTCATGCAAATATCAGCCCACAAAACTTGCACAAATGACAAACACTTACCATATTCACTATCATAGAATATAATGAATTTCTGCCAGGCATACTCTGTGACCACTCTTAGGATAACATCATTCAAGTAGACAGGTGGGCGAACTGAGAGAGTGTAGTCATCATTCCTGTTGCTCCGGGTGAGTCCACAGCCACTTCTTGGGGTCCCAGCTGTTGAGCGCTGAATGAAGAGGTGGGGGATGTGCATGGCATCTGCCAAAGACTGGAGGGATCCCGCTGACGTGCAGCCAATGGAGCTGACCAGGGCCAAGATGCCTTGATTCATAAGTTCACAGGCTGCAAGAAAGCACAGTAATATTCAATATGTCAATGGGGTTAGTAATATTTTCCCGTTTTGAGAAGCAGTGGACAGATAAGACGTACAGAGTTATCATATAACTATGCATTTATTTTTAGAAAGGAACATTCTATCATATAGAGATCCTCAAATTACAAAGTGCTATTGGGATTTATTTCAAGAATTCTGCCCTTATTAGCATGTGACCCTGCACAAATCACTTAGCTTCTCTTGGCTCAGTTTCATCATCTGGAAAGGGGGTAATATAACATGAATCTTGTAGGATCATTGAAAGAATTAGAGAAAATGCAGTGTCTGTTATTTGCCTCTCACATGATAATTAATGGTAGTTAAACTTTTATAATTATCAATTTATAATTCAGAGAAAAGATAAGTCCTTACTGAGTATACAAGGTTTCAAAAAGTAGATACTATTTAAACTGGTGGATGGAGGGAGGGAGATGAAGGTTTGGAGGAAGGCATTTCTGGCCACAGAAAACATAGCCATTTTGGCATCTTAAAATCTGATGACACTTTGTCTCTCTCAATAAACTAGAGAAATTAAAATGTTTTTGTTTTTTTCCTTGACAGTTATAAAATTCATGGTCAAGTCAAATCAAATCAAATCCTAAATTTCAACAACTATTGCGATCTAGTTCCTAGATGAATAATTTCTAATTTCTACTCTATGGTTTGTAATCTCCATTTTAATGTCATTGTAACTATTCTTTGTATGTACTTACCTCAAAATGTACTTAAAACTACATCAAATATAAATTGTAAGTACATATAAAGACATAGCAGATTTGGTAAAAAGAGTTAAGAAGTTATGTCTCATAAAGCCAATGTTTGAAGGTAAAAGATTAGAAATAAATTCAAAAGTAAATTCAGAAAGAACCAAGGCAAAAATTATTTCTGTATTTCCAGTTGTTATAAGTGGTTCAACCTTTATTCTAGATTTTAGGCAATCTAGGTATTTTCCAAGAGGCAGACTTTATTATGTAATGTATTTTTTAATGTAATTTTTGTAAAGCTTAAAGGAAAATTTAGATGGTAAACACTTCTATGTAATTAATTGGCCAGTTAATAAAGGCTGATTTAAAGTGCAAGCTTAGAAGTATAATACTATACCAATGACAAACATATAAACATCAAATACATTTACTATTATTAATGTTAAGCCAACCAATACATACAAAATAAATGAATAATTATTATGGACATATTTTTCAAGCATCGCCTCATGAGAGAGATTTATTGATTCCAAATAAATATGAAAGATAGTATCAGGGATGAAGGCTTCCTAGACCATAACAGATCAAGTTTGAAGTTTTAGTAAAAATCACACATTCTGCTCATGTCCATGAATTCAACTTTTATAGAAAGCAATATAAATATATATTTGTAATTTCAGTGAATTTATGAAAAAAGAAAGTTTGTTTCATCATTGTGGTAAATAAGACAACTACTGATTTATACAAGCAAATAGAAATTCGCTTTTTAAAATGATTTTGTTTAAAAGCTTGGTTCATTTAGTGGTTAAAATCAAAGTAAGAAGAGTACCTTAAGGTATACACAGTTGAATTTAATCTTTAGATTACACTAATTGCAAGCAATTAAGTAACGATAACATTGTACATGTCTCTACCACAAAAATCATAAAGTTATAAATACAGAAGTTTGAGGCAAAAATTCATTTCCAGTATTATATTGTCACATATAACATTGCAGGAAGATTGTCTGTTTTAATCTTTAGATTTAGAAGGATAAACTCCAAAATGAAATCTTGCTTAGCAGATAAATTTGCTTTAGCATATAATCTTATTTCTTCCAATTAACTATGTTATTTCCTGCTAATCACTGTTAGAAAGAACACAAACTGAGCAAATACTAAAACCAGTTATTTTTATATAAGAAAATGTGTTGTTTTTGGATTACTATTTGGTATTACCTATCCTGCTACACATATTAGCGAGAATAACTGAAATTTCCCTATAAAATCAAAATATATACCATCACAAATTACAGTCAGATAACAAACAATGCCAGACCTGAAGGACAATTCAGAGATCATGTAGTCCAGGGATGGAAAATTGGCTTTACCTACTGTGCCAACCATGACTTGTTGGTAAGTGGGCATCCTGAAACACTATTTTGAGAAAGAGTCTAAGACTCAATAATAAAAAGTACCAAAATCATTTTGCGAGGTTTCTCGTAGGAAGAGACTGGGAGAGTAGTGGCCTGCAAGTTATCAATGTGCATTCCTCTGATAGTGCCTAACCTTTGATTGTTTACAGGTGTCAAGAAATCATGCGCACCCCATTTAACAAAAAAATAGAAGACTCAGCTCTCTAATGCATGGCCCAGTGTCCTTTTTACTGCAACAAGAAAACAATGAAGAATCTTTTATTCATAACCTTAAAATTTTGCATGACAAAGAAAAGATTGAGCTAGAGTTCACCATAGGAGGAACCTCAATTGGAGATTGTCTAATGTCAGGTTTGGTGAAAAGAGGTAGTTCCGCTAAAGAGATAAGGAAGAGCTTACACAACTAAAATGGACTGGAACTGATTGACCCAAAACACAACCCCAGTTGTGCACATATAAAATGCGCCTACGCAGTAACTTACCACTTCCCCTTTGAGACTGTATTTGATGCTCATTTTGCCCTATTTTACCCCAGTTGAAGCATACAAGATATAAATGGATTGCTCTGGGTTTCAACCATCCTTAAGGCCCAAAATAAAGGTTAGTATAAAAAGTAGACTGTAACTCATGACAGCTAAAGAGAGATTTGAGGAAATAAAGGGATACACCAAGAACAGAAGCAAAACTAAGTGAGACAGTCTACCTTTTGCAAGAATTCCATATTTTAACTGTCAAAAGATTGCATCACTGAGTTTTAGTTTCATAGAATGCATACATCAGTTTATTAGACATAGTATGAGAACTGAATTTGGGAAGATTGAAAAGCGTGTATTTATGCACCAATTTTTTATTAAAAGAATCCAAGACAAGAACTACTCAATGGCATATTTCTTTGTCATTATTATTACAAGCTCTGTGATTTATTTATACTATGTATACATGTATACACAGACATCCACACATATAAACCATATTGAACAGCTTGCTGGTTTTGCAACTCCAGATGTTTGAGATTTTAACACTATCAAAGTTGTTTAAAGACTGTGCTAATTGCCAAAAGCATACCTTTTTTTTTTTTTTAATAGTAATTGCAATCAGCAACACTTTTACCCTTTTTGGTCAATCAGCAGTTATAAAATTAAAGTTGGCTGTATAAATGTAAGTTAAATGATGTTCATGTACACTATCTTTTTCATTTATAAGCTAAAGAGTTTGAGTCTTCTTTTTCTTATTAAGTAAAATAAAATTAAAACTAAATTCTATAAAGGGATTAGCAATTGATTACTTGTTACTATACATACAATGAGAACTCAGTGAAATATTTTTGGATAACACTATCCTTCTTGAACACATACATTCTTTGTGATATTTTTATGACTTATTTATATTGACCAATCTGTCCTGATATAACTTCTTCCAAGGATTTTAAGTCATATCAGAACTTTAGTATATTCCATTTATACACTGCTATGGTTTGAATGAGCCCCTCAGAGTGTGTGTGTTGGAAACTTGATCCCTAAAGTGGTGGTGTTGGGAGGTGGGACCAACAGGAGGTGTTGGGGTCTTGGGGGCACTTCCCTCTTCAGTGGATTAATGCTGTTATAGTGTTGGGTGTAGGCTCCTTGTGAAAGAACAAGTTTGGACCTTCTTGCCTCTGTCTTGCCCTGTCTTTTCTCTTCCACCATTGGATGACCAGCAAGAAGGCCCTTCCCAGAGGCTGGTATCTTTATCTTGATTTTCCAACCTCCAGAACTGTGAGAAAATAAATTTCTGTTCATTATAAATTACCCTGTCTCAGGTACTCTAACAGCAGGGAAGGGACTAAGACATCAACACACATATATCAACCTTCAGATCAGAGAATGTATATGGCAGGTTCTAGCCTCAGAGAGCTCCCAGGCTATACACCACAGTGTTTCCAAAATCTGCCCTGAGTCACAAGCAATAGCGGAGATTTTAAAAATTACAAATAACTAAGTCCAATCCTAAAGGTTCTACTTTATTCAGTACAGGATGGTAGTTGTGTATTGTCATTATGAAATGTTATCTGAGTGTGTAACCCTTCCTGGAAACCATTAGTATGGTGTATTGTAACTGTAGTACTCTTTGATTTGATTGTTATGGAACACCTAATATTTGTTGATCTTTCTTTACTTCTTTTCAATAATTTTCAATAATATTCAATAATAACCCTAACTGGGAACTGGAACTTCCCAATTTTTCTAATTCTCTTAGTTTGTGGACAGGGGTGAAATGTAGGAAAATAAGATGCATAAAGTTAGTAAAAATCATAGCACCCCAAAAGTGATTCTTGTCTTCCTTTTACTTCTAATAATAAACTAAGAAGAGTTTATTCTTTCCAGTTTTTGTAATTCAGATGCAATATATGATATTTCTACAATTCTAAAGTATATGTAGTTTCTTTATTTTATCATATCCAAAATCAAGACATATTTTTATTAATTGATCAATAAATTTAATATAATGGATTATTTTTTCTTTAAAAACTCAATAAATAATAAATTTTACAATCATTGAGTTCCTGTAAGTGAGGAAATATAGTAAGCTTCAATGGAAAATGAAAAGGATTTGTATTCTCTCTACAACAGCTGAATTTAATTTAATATCTTTTTTCTGTTTATTTCATTAATGAATCACAAATATAGTATTTATAATTGCTTTTTTCTTTTTTCTTCCACCAACAAGCACCTGACCTTTGCTTATGTACTTATAAGAATAAGTAACACAAACAATTTCAGCCTATCTAGACATTTAACATTCTTTGTAAATATGATTTTCAGCAACCGTATGAGAGGTAACATTTAAAAGATGGTCTTAATTTAAGACATCATCAATGTATAATAGTTTGCCAAAAATATAATCATTTGGAAAACCTTCTTCTAAATAAAGCTGGTCTTTACATATAAATAGTGTTACGAGGTCCAATTTAATCTATAATTTTCTACTTTGGATGTGAGAATACAGAAACAAATTTATGAAATTTTAATTAAAAAGAGTTAAGACATTATTCTTTTTTATATAGAACGGCTACAATAGTCGATTATCAGCTATCAAATGAACTCAACTGAGTAATTTTCAGTCAACTATTTTTTCAATCATCTAAAGCCAACATGAAACTTTAATTATAATTAGTGACCCAAACCTAAGAGGGATTAAACATTTGACCTGGCACCTATTGTAAGTCACTTTATTTTTCCATTTACATATCATAACAACGCTGTGCAGAAAAGCTATTATTATTCCCATTTTCAATGAGGAAATTCTGGCTCAGTAAAGTTAAATGCATTGTCCAGCATAACATTAGTAAATTTATAACACTGGCAAATGGCAGAGTTGGGATTCAAACCTGGCTCAGACGATAATGTCCAGGCCATAGAGGACTAGAAAATAAATCATTGTTTTTAAACATAAAGGCCCTTGTAAAAAATTAGAAGTCACTTAACTTTCCTTTACAACAAAATTCAGGAAAATTTAATCTGAATGTAAAAAAAGAAAAAAAGATAATTATGATCTTTGAGAGCATTCTCTTTTTTTTATTTTGGGTTTGGGATTAAGACATTAATTCTATACATTTTTAGCTCCAAATATATTAATACAAAGAATATATGAAGGAAAATTTTAGCAAGGCTGAAAAAAGGTATTGAGAAGAACCTACGAAGTATTGAGTATACTTTTAATCAAGACCTTAAGTAACTTTACCGTAACTGATGTAATAAAAAGGATAAATATGATTAAATATTACTTATTTTTGTATAGCTGTTTGAAGTTTACAAAATGTTTCATATGCAGTTTGTCATTTGATCAGCATGGCTAGATTGGGTATATTCTTACCCCCATTTATTGCAGACTAATGCTATTATTGTAAGTAGTGGAGACAAGGCTAGAACAAGGATTTTTTGATGTTCACTTTGTGACTTTTCAATTATATATTTCATAACGTCCTATTAATGGAAATTCAGATTAGTCTCCTCCCCTTTTTATGCTGGTAATAATTCTTCAATGGACACACATATATATGTGTATATCTATCTTTATATATGTAACTTTATATTAGATGTGTAAAACGTATATACTGTACCAGGCAAGTCCCAGGTATTCACCATGCGAGATAGTAAAATATAGGCAAGAGAATAACGGGAGAGACAGAAGATATTCACACGAATGTATAACGTTGTACTGAGTAGGTGCTTGGCCAAGAGGGGACGTTATTCTATGATATGCCAAAAACATTTTTCCTAAAATGGAGGTTGGAGAAGACTTTTCTACAGAAGTAAATATGTAATTGACAAAAAATAATATTTTACATTGTTTTCTCAGTTACTGCCATCTCTCCAGAATATCATTGCCTAACTCAGAAGTCATTTTCAATTATTTCCTCTTTTATTCCCTATGCTACTCCACATTGACTTGGTTAACATATATTGTTAATTCTACCCCCTAAGTATTACTCAAATTATTCCATTCTTGAAATATCTACTGCCAGTGCCTTAATTCAATCTATATCACCACAAACCCAATTACCAAAACTTTCCTCAAGCTGGTATGATTTCCTTCTCCAATCATCCACACTATAAAATAATGATATCTATATATTTTTTAAAATCATTATGTAATTCCCATGTTTTGAAGGTCATCAATAAAAGCCTAAGGAGCTATTACAGACTGGAGGAGACAAAGGGGAAATGACAATTTAATGCATTTTGGGTTCGTAGAGGAGAATCCTGGACTAGGGAAAACGTCATTAGTAAAGAAGTTGGTAAACAAGGTCTGTGGTTTGGTTAATAATACTGTATCTGTTTTACTGAGTGTTCTTGATTATCGTACTATGATTTTGTAAGATGTTAACCTTAGGAAAAGTGGGCTGAGGAATATAAAGGAGTTCTTTTCACTGTTTTTGCAATTTTTATGTAAATCTAAAACTACTCAAAGTTAAAAGTTAAAAACAGATAAAACTTCAAATGGCTTACAACTTCTGCAAGAAAAAGCCCAAACCCTCAGCATGTCATTTAAAATCTTTTGGGACCTGGTACCAATCTACATTTCCATGCTTACCTCCAGCTCCTATTCCTGGCGGTCATATCTTCCTACCACCACAGTATTTATACTCTGATTGTATTATTTCTTCAGTGGCCTGTGTGTTTATACAAAGAGATGTTTTTGACATCTCAGCAATACTGAGTCTTCCGATTCAAAAGCATGATATAGATACCTTCATTTATTTAGTTTTTTACAAATTTCCTTAAGCAATATTTTGTAATATTCAGTGTATAGATCTGGTGTTTTTGTCAGATTTACCCCTAAGTATTTTTTATTTTTATATTCCGTTATACATGGTTCTTTAATTTTAATTTTCAGTTTGTTAATGCTAGAAGATAGAAATAAATAAGATTTTTGCATATTGATCTTATATCCTAAAACCTTATTTAACTCACTTGTTCTAGTTTCCTTTTGGTAGATTCCATAGGATTTTCTACATAGATAATTATGTCATCTGCAAATAAAGGCAGTTTTACTTCTCTTTCCAATCTGTATGCATTTTATTTCTTTTTCATGCTTTATTGCACAGCTGATACCCTCAGTCCAATGTCGAACAGATGTGGTAACGGCAGCCACTCTTCCCTTTTTCTTGATTTTAAGCAGAAAATATTCAGTCATTGGCAATTAAGTATAATTTAATTTAACCTGTAAGGTTTTTGGACCATGCTCTTTATGAAGCTGAGGAAGTTCCTTTTTTTTGTTGTTGTTGTTTTTTGAGACAGAGTGTTGCTCTGTTACCTGGGCTAGAATGCCATGGCATCAGCCTAACTCACAGCAACCTCAAACTCCTGGGCTCAAGCGATCCTCCTGCCTTAGCCTCCCAAGTAGCTGGGACTACAGGCATGTGCCACCACGGCTGGCTAATTTTTTCTATTTTTAGTAGAGATGGGATCTTGCTCTTGCTCAGGCTGGTCCCAAACTCCTGAACTCAAGGGATCATCCTGTCTCTGCCTCCCAGAGTGCTAGGATTACAGGCATAAACCAAGGAGCCTGGTCGGAAGTTCCCTTCTATTCCTAAGAATAGGGTTTGCTCAGGAATAGAATTACTAAGGGTGTTTGTTTTTGTTTTTGTTTTAGTATCAGGAATGGATGTGAGATTTGTTAAAAGATTTTTTCTGCATCTACTGAGATAATCGCATGTTGTTTTTTTTTCTTTTTAGTTTGCTAATATGGGCAATTATGTTGATTGATTTCTAAATGCTAAACTATCCTTGCAAGGATAATGCTGTTCTCAGTAAATGAGTTTTCAATTTTCTGGAAGAGTTTGTGTATAATTAATGTTACTTCTTCCTTAAATGTTTGGTTAGAACTCACCAATGAAATTTTCTGCGCCTGGGGTTTTCCTTGTTATAAAGTTTATAACTATAAGATAAATTTCTAAAATAGATACAGGAATATTTAGCTTATCTATTCCCTCTTGAGTGAGCTTTGGTAGTTTGTGTTTTTCGAGGGATTTGCCCTTTTCATCGAAGTTGTTAAATTTACTGGCATAAAGTTTTCATAATATTCCCTTTTAATTCTTTTAATATTTGTAGAATCTGTAGTGATATTGGCTCTCTCTTTCTTGATATTGGTAGTTCAAATTATTTCTCTTTTGTTCCTGATCAATCTGGCTAGATGTTTATCACTTTTATTAATTTTCTCAAAAAAAAATTTGGTTTCATTGATTTTCTGTTGCTTTTTTTGTTTTCTGTTTCAATGATTTCCACTCTTATAATTTCCTCTCTTTTGTTTAATTTGGGTTTAGTATGCTTTTCTTTTCCTCTAAGGTAGAAGCCGCGTACTGCTATAGTTCACCTTCTTTCTGCTGAATGTCTCCTATTATTCGTGTATGTTATATTCACCTTTCCTGCTTACATGCTAACCACAGTTTTCATGGTCTCTGTTTGATAGTTCCAACATCTGTTGCTTTACTTTTTGATGATGGGTTGCTTTTTCTTGCATTTTGCAAGAAACTCTGGAGAGTTTCCTGCCTCCTAGAATCAGCAGACCTGGGCTTGATATTTGGAAAAGATCTTGGACCCGAGATGGTTTCCTCACTCTCTCCCTGGGGGCTTCCCAGCAGCAATTGATCTATGCATGCACCCCATGAGTAAGATCATTTTTTTTTCCCTTCTCCAAGATCATAACATTTTTACTTTGTAGGATTAGGGTGAATGAGCTGGTAAAGTACAGTTTACCCTTGAACAATGCAGGGTTTAGGGACGCCGACCTCTCACAAAGTTGAAAGTCCACCTATAACTTTTGACTACCCAAAAATTTAACAACTAGTAGCCTACTGTTGATTGAAAGCCTCATCAGTAACATAAACTGTCAATTAACACGTATTTTTCACATTATATGTGTTATATATTGTATTCTTACAATACAGTAAGCTAGAGAAAAGAGAATGTTATTAAGAATGTCATAAGAAAGAGAAAATACATTTACAATACTGTACTGTATTTATCGATACCATAAGTTTATATCATTTGTTTACAAGATAAATCATCTGTCTGAAATGGTGGGCAACCACAGCTGTGGACCTCAATCTATGGTACGTATCAAGCAATCTAACTTTTTCTTGTAATATCATAATTTTTCTCTGCTTCTTGGGAACACTTCCAGTATCACTAGTAGCCCTTTGTATGGGTCCTATGGTGTTCCCAAGGTTTAAGACATCACACTAAACTTGATGAAAAATACACAAGGCTCGTGAGAGAACGCTTTTTACTGCAATACACAATTTACTAGGGATACAAACTGCCCATGTGGAGATGATTAGTGTCACCCGGTGTTTTAAGCGGATACTTGTAACACTTCAGCTCACCACAACAGAAACAGGAGGTTGCCATGAAATTATCGCAGTAGTACAGTATGTATCAGAGATAATTTTATGCGGTTCTGATTTAATACGCATCCTTACGTTTGTTCACATTTCTCTGGATTGCAAATAATGCCATGCAAAGTCTGTAAAGGTTTGTGTGCATAAGTTTTGATAAATTTTAACTTTCTGTAATAGATTTGTGTATATTTTATGGTAGCAAATGATAACATAGACTAGTATCTACATATATTTTATGTATTCACAATATACCTGACATACCTTTTTGATATTTCTAGACTATGCCATTCATATGTGAGTTTTTTTGCAAATTGTTACAAATATCTAGATGATCTTCTAATGTATTCATTGAAAAAAATCCACCTGTCAGTGGACCTGCACAGTCCAAACCCACGTTGTTGAAGGGTCAACTGAACTGGGCCTGTTATCCCTTGTGTCTGCTATTCCAAACACACAGTAGCTAACACTTAGCCTTTATGAAATCATAACGATTAGAAGTGAGTCTTTCTTGCTTGCGAGGAAGGCAATAACCTCTTTTTCCTACATTCTCTCAAAGGCCAGACTGGTTTCTGCTGTGCGTCTCCTTGAAGAAGCTTATTCCTCTTTAGATTTTGTTTTTTTGGTTACTTTGAGAAAAATTACAGCTTGAAAAAAGTCATGATTTTGTAGACTTTTTTGGCTTTTTCTCGTTTTTGGTGTGGGAATACCTTTCTTTGCACCTGTTTACGTTCTAAGGGGAGGAGGAAGTCCAGCTGCTCCTTGATTATTCCTATAACATCTTGTAAGTCCCAATTGCATTGTAATTATCCCATGCCAGTCTTCTAGATTAGACACATCTTTTCCAATGCTTTTTTGAAACCCAGTATCTTGCACCTTATAAATTCAATCACAGATTTTAGTTACATTTAGACAGACTTTATTTTTTGGAATAGAAAGAGTACGTTGCTTCTGAATATCACCGTGGATTTTTTTTTTTTAATTTTACTAATATTTTATCTCTTGACAGCAATGTCATTTAGCCACACACTACATGAAGAAAAATTACTCCTCTTCATGACAACTTTCTTATCATGTCCTATAGGGCCCCGATTAACTCCTGCCTGGACATGACTCTGACCTAAACTCCTATTACTCTCAGCCTTGCTCACTCCACTTTAACCACACTGGTCTCTGTGCTTTTCTGTGAAGTCACTATTTTTTCTGTTCCTCTGCTGGAGTACTCTTCACCCAGACATTCCATCATCATACTCCCTCTTGCTAGGGGTCTGCTCCTATAGCCCATCTCTCATTAGCATCCCTATTACTCCCTAACTCTTCACCCTTACTTAATTTTTTCCTTAACAGTTATCATCACCTGGCTATGTTCTGCATATGTTTGTTTCTGTGTTTTTACTCTTCCCCATTTAAATATAAGCTATGCAAGATCAGGAGCTTTGTTTGTTCTGCTCAATGCTTTATGCCCAAAACCTAGAATAGTGTCTACTGTAGGCACTTAATAAACATATGGTGAATGAATGAACAATTAGATAAATAGTAAAGTCACAGTCTAATCTCCAAAGTGGACATGGTGGAAGGTAGGTTAGCTATGCTATAAGTGTCCTTTTAGCCTTAGTGGCTCATTTTATGTTCCTCAAAGTCTACCTTTTCATAGCAATCATCCACTCCTGTTGATAAAGACGATTCCTAAGTGGAGTTGACAATAGCATGAGGAGCAGAGTGAAAAGAATCTATCCTTCATAACAACAGTGTTGTTCAGCATTCCCTATCACACTATCCAGAAATATTGACATTCTTTTGTAATAGGACTAGCATAGCAAAGCTCCAGGAGAGGAGAGATATGCACTTTTTAAACTCAGATGTGCTTGGCATGTAGAAGACCTCAGTAAATATTTCTTAAAGTCTGAATATAAAATATATTAGAACATTTAATTCATCATTAGAAATAGGAAGCTTTTGCAATGGTAATAGATCAAGTGCAGTCTGTTGCCTTTTTAGTCTGTAAATATTCATTTTAAAAGTGCTTGAAATTTTATTTGATTAAAATAATCTTTTAATAATATCTGTTTTAGGTAATTTTAAACTAGACAGAAGAATTCATTTTGGTTTTAAATGAACTGAAATGGCTATTTGTACTGTTTATTTTATAGCAACTATCAAAACTCATAGTTGTTCTAATGTAGTATATTCATTCCAATTCATTATGATTCCAGTTTTTCCCCCTTTACCTTTAATTTAATCAGTGATTTTATCTTGATCTGATTAAGACATATAGGAGCAGGAGCTAGATCACATGAATCAATCTTTACTATCACAATTTATTGATAATCACATCCACATTTCACTTAGCATAAAATGAACTTGGATTTATTCTCTGCCAGGAAGAAATCTTTTACCATCTGCAGTTTGTTATCATATTCTAATTTCACTAATAATGCCTTTCAACATAGCATCAGAAGCATTTCTATTTCTGGGGAAAAAACTGTCTATGCACTTTACAGAGCTATGGAACAGTTCATGAGGTCAGAAACACTATTTGATAGTTAGCTTGGCCCCTGCTAGCAGCAATTATGAAGTGAAAGGAGATAATTCCTGAAAAGTACAACATAAATTTGCGGCAACTTTTTCAAAAGATAGCTTTTCACTAAGTCACATGGACTCATTTCTCTTATATGCTTTTTCAAGCAGCATTATGCAAGTTGTTAAAAAGGCCTGCATTTAAATCTTTGACACTAATTCTCTTTGTGTGCAATTCACTTAAATATAAAAAGATAATGTTTCTTTTAAGGGAAGATATAAAATCAAAACACTAGGCTGACATGACAATCTTCCTAATCATTGACATCAGCATGAAAAGAAATTTTTTTTAAAAAACCAAAAACCAAACCAACTAAGCCTCCTTTACTCCTACCATTGCCTAGAAACTGTTGCTTTCAGAGAAAAAGCATGAATAATTGTGTTACTCCTATACCTAGAGATCTGGGATGTAAGTGAGGAGTCCTGGTTTTTCATCCTAGTTCAGATGTGAATCAGTGCTGCGTCTTGGGTGAAAGTTAATTTTTCTTGTTGAGCTTCAGTTTCTTCGTGCATTAAATATGTTAATTAGACTGGATGATTTTGAAGGTACCTCCCTTAGGAAACACCACAATGACATTTCTCTCTTATTCTCTTCTCCTTGCTTCTATTATGGATCACTCCTTCCTCTAGCTGACAGAGGCTAACTTAATTGGTTACGTTTTGGCCTGAGAGTTTTCTATTTCATCAAAGTGGATTTACATACCTCTGATTCATCATAAGGGCATTTTTACTTTCCTCTTTCCCTGTTGGGGTTGGATGCTACTATAGAATCAGTATACTCTTGTAAGCTTACAAATTAAAGATAAGAGAGTCCACTTTGAGAAAGAAATTAGGTTTCATGTGGATATATATCAAGGAAACGATCTCTAGGAATAACATTTCTAATGATGACATTCTCTTCCCTATGTCTTTCCATGAAACACTATAATCTTTTATACATGATAGTATCTACTATGACATACCACCCTGAACTCTTCCCACAAACGATATCCATAGAAATTGTTTTAATGAGGGTTAGATGTTCCAATTGCAAAGAAATGATTTATCTACAGTAATAATAACATAATTATATTTTTCCTAATTTTGAAATTACATTCCAAAGGCTTTTCTATCTCTTTTCACCACTACAAATACCTATGAAGTAAACAGTGATCATTATACCCTATTTGCCTCATAAACTTTTTCCTAGTCACAAATAAAAATATATATCTGAAGGTCCTTTTCAACAGTAAAGTTATACTTTACTATAATTTGTATTACCATCATTCACATGACTCTATTCTTTTCACTGAAGGATCTTGAAGTATAGTTTCAATTAATTGATTACTACAGATCATAATCACTTGGCACTTAAGGTCTATAATAAGACATTCAATCAACTATTAAGGACATGCCCAAAGGAATATAAAAGAAGTGTAATACAAGGTGTTAACACTCTTTAGAAACTTATGGTTTCATTGAAGAGTCAAGGCTACTTGATATTAATCAAATATAGACAAGATATTTACTTAAAATAAGGTGTATGATTAAATATGCAAATATTATTTAGGATCAAATAGGGCACATGTCATAATATGACTTGGATTAATTTAGTCTGAACTAGCAGGAGAAATTTTTGCTCAGGAAACACATTAACTCTTAAGTCCCTTAAAAAGGTACTATTTTTTAAATGCATTTTTTATTGCACAAAGTCCCTGTTTAATGATTATTTGTTGAACAAAACTAAGGTGGCTCTTGAAAAAGAGTTTGATTTTGCTAAATGAGGAAGAAGGAAAAGGGAATCGTGGAATGTGGGGGAAGGATCTAAATAACAAACTCTTACTGCTTTTGGGAAAGACTATAGAGAAAATGCCACTGTGAGACAACCTTGCTCTTAATTGTGGTTTGAACTGAAATTGCGCAATCACAAGTGCTACTATGGTCTGAATGTATGTGTTCCCCCAAAATTCATATGTTAAAAGGTGAATTGGATTAAGAGGTGGAACCTTTGGGAGGTGATTAGGTCATAAGGGCAGAGCCTCATAACTTAATGGGATGATCTCAATGGGAACAGTGTCCTTATAATAGAGGCCTGAGGGAGCTTCCTTGCCCCTTCCACCATGCAAGGACACGTAGAAGGTGCCCTCTATGAGGAATGGGCCCTCATCAAGCACCAGCTCTTCCGGCACCTTCATCTTGGACATCCCAGCCTCCAGAAATATAAGTGGTAAATATCTATTGTTTATAAATTACTCAGTCTATGGTATTTTATTAGAGCAGCCTGAATGGACTAAGGCAATAAGTAAGCTTGGCAAAAGAGATACTTGAAGAATTAAGGAAAATATAGTTAAAAAAATGTACACTATCTTTAGGTTCCTGGGCAACCTCACTGAGAGTAGTTCAATTTGTGGTGTCATGATCAGAGAAGGGCTTGTCATAACAGCAGTCCTCTCTTATCCTTGTTTTACTTTCCAGGGTTTTGGTTACTTATAGTTAAACACAGTCAAAAATATTAAATGAAAAATTCCAAAAATAAACAATTCATAAATTTTAAATTGTGTGCTGTTTATAACTCTCGCACGATAAACTCTCACATTGTCCTGCTTTGTCCCACACGAGACAGGAGTCATCTCTTTATCCAGTGTATTCACACTGTACATGCTACCCACCCATTAGTCACCTAGTAGCTGTCCATGTTATCTAATGGACTGTCAAGGTATCTCAGTGCTTGTGTCCAAGTAACTTTTATTTTAGTTAAAAATTACCCCAGAATGTAAGAGCAGTGATGCTGGCAATTTGGATATGCCAAAGAGAAACTGTAAAGTGCTTCCTTTAAGTGAAAAGGTAAAAGTTCTTGACTTAATATGAAAAGAAAAAAAAATTGTATGCTGAGGTTGCTAAGATCTATGGCAAGAAGAAATCTTCTATGCATGAAATTGTGTAGAAGGAAAAAGAAATTCTTCCATAGTCTATGTGAGGTTCAGTACTATCTGCAGTTTTGGGCATTTGCTGGGTCTTGCAATATATCCCCTATGGATAAGGGGGGCACAATTGTATTAGCATAAGAGGAGAAATTTCATAGAGCACTAGGAAATATAAATGACATAGAAGAGTAGTCATTTCTGCATCAGGCAGAGAGAACTGATGATTGAGTAATAATTTTTTCTAGGCACACGTTTATCCAGGAATAATGATTGCAATCTTATCCTTTTCAAATAATGGCCAGTTTACTGAGTAAGGTTTAATAGGAATGAGATGAAACAAATGTAGTTAAGTTACTGTGTTGCTCTTTTCCACATACCTGGGTACTATCCCATGTTATTTTTCTATGGAATTTTTATACTAAGACACAGAGAGAACAATTACCATTTCAATGATGTTTAGGACAGAATAAGACCTAAACTCTAGTGTGCTGGTTACATGTGCATTCCCCAAAGCTAGAGTTACCTCTGTTCTAATTCTGGTACTTATACTTCTTAGTCCTATGACTTTAAGAAAGTCACTTAACCTCTCTGGGCCTCATTTTCCTCACCACTAAAGTGGAAATGATATCAATAGATGCCACTAAGGATTACTGTAAGAATTGAACCAGGTAATACATCTTAAGGAAGTGCCTGATACGTAGTGACTGCGCGATAAATGTTAGCCATTGTTTTTAAATTTGAATTTTTAACAGAATAAGCTTGAGGAAGAGAGACTGTAAGTGGGTTTATTAGGAAGGGCAGATGGGATACAGCTAGACAGGAGTTTAGAGAAACATAAGGAAAATGAACTGTTAGGGTAGTAGAGGAAAGTTTTAATCACTGTTGATACAACAAACAGTTATTAGCTGCCTATTACATGTAAATCTATGTTGGATGCTGTTATTCAAGAAAATTATGAATTCTATGTAAATTCCTTCTTGCATCTCAAGTTTTAGTCCTGAATTTTATGTTTTTAACTATTCTCAAAATGTTCGTATCCTATATTTCTTGCATGTCTTCTTTTATTAGCATTTTCTGAAAGATATCAAACTAGTTTTTCAAGCCAGGCATGCCTCAGAGCTTTGTGGAATCTATGACTGGGAGTGATAAACTAAAGATAGGCACCTCTTTTGGCCCTTCCATGAATGCAATCACAGGAATCAGCCAGAATAATTAAAGCTATCAGCTTGAAATGTTCTCTCACTGTGAGTAAATAAACTTGTACAAACTGTGTATGTCCCTGAAACATCTTGCTAAGACATAATGATTGCACTGAGAAAAAACCAATGTCAATGACCTGCAATGACAATTTGGTTGTTAAATCAGAATCTAAAAAGGATCCTCTTTTAAACACAATCTCTCAGTATACAAAATTTTAAAACTAAGTTCAGATAGATTCTCTCATGACTTTTAGAACTCACTTGGGTTTTTTCTCTGCTCACTACCTAACAAATGTAACAAAATTTACTAGTATTATCTCAAAATATATTTTTAAAAAGTCTAACACATTTTCTTGCCTATATGCCCCTTTTTGTATTTGGCATTGAAAGACACAAATATATGATAATCTCTGTCTTATGCATTTACCATCCTTTAAATATTAAATTAGCTTTGGAGAGTATCATTCCATTTATAAAATAAGCAACAGAATGATTTGCCAAATCTATAATGGAGACAAGTAACACCATCAACTTGGAATAAACTTATTTTTCAATCAACTCATTACAGGAATGTTTATGACGATGACAACTAGACGAAAAGCAGACTTTTCTAAATCATTAACAAGAAATGTCTTTAAATATATGCTAATGTTTTTAGAAGCATGGCACCAAAGATTTGGGGATACGGTAGAAAATTACTGGAGAATGATGCCAATTTCATTTCGAGTTTTAGATGTGAAGAACAAAAATTTCTGGTTCAGGGAAAAAAGATCTGGAAGTTTGGTTAAATTCAACCTTTAATTAGTAATTCAAGGAGTTGCTTTCTACCTTGATCAAACCGGTATAATGTCACCTACTCTGTCCTGATTTTGGGTTTGCCTATTAGTCAGGGAGAATGGACTTGGAAGAAAAAGCTTAAACAAGGACAGCTGGATGTGCAGAGAGAAACGTAACAATCCATAGTACTTAGAGTTCTTGAATTTAATGAGTATACGCCCTGGCAAGGAGTTAGCGAATGCTGATATGAATTTACCTTATATTACTAAAATTATTATTCTATTATTATAATTTATAAAATTAGCATATATTTCCAAAACTGAAAGCATTAAAATAGCATCTTGCATTACTATTTCAAAGCAGAAAAAGAAAATGCATAGGAGAGGATTACACTAAAAAAATGTTATTCATGATTTTTTTCTGTATAAGTGGTGATGAGAAAAATACATGAATAGATAGTATTATACCATTTTAATATAATAGTGCTATAATTTTACTTTTATATAGTATTTATACTGTTGTATTTGATATATACATAATGTACAATATATATTACTTATGTTACTTAATTTTCTGATATTGTGGAATAATGAGGAAAGAGAATTCAATTTTATTTAAACAAAAATATATTTGAAAACTATACTGTGGGCTTTGGTGAGTGAAATACAATTCTTATATTTAAAGATTTTATAATCTAGAAGGAAAGGTAGCTGTGATGTATAACTTCCTAAGTAATACTTGCAAGTCTCAGTTTATTCATCTACAAAATGGAGGTAGTAATACTTACGGGCTGGTTTAGAAGAGTAAAATGTTTGAAAGGTGTAAGCTACCATTACAGCTATTGAACAACAGTTACTCATTGGTTTTAGAAATATGAAACTATATAAAATAAAACCATATTTATTCCCACAGAAGAAAATACTTATTAAAAAATGGACACTATCATCTGCAATTTTTGCAACTGATACCAAATCATTAGCCACATCCTAAGCATCAGTTAAGATCATTTCTTATGTTTCACTCTGTAAATTTGAATATGTTAGTGTATAGACTGTCTAAGTGGGAGGGAAATGAGATTTGTTCACAAGCAGTTAGAAGAAATTAATTACAGATTTGCTGCCCTGAGTAAATAATCTTAAAGTTTATTGTCGAACTTGATTGTTATCAAGTATGTATCTTTTGCACACAAATCCCTATGCAATACCCATTAAGAATTATACTAAAGTTGATCAAATTGTTCACTGAAACAGAATCCTTTGTATATAGTATTAATTATCAGATATGCCTGAAAAGATATACACCTCTTGGTGTCAATTTATTTTAATTAAAGGTAGAAGGAGATCATCAAAATCCCAAATTGTAAATGCTTCCCACATGTTGAATTTTATAGTACTATTTCTTCAATTTCTCCTGCACACAAGAAAGGTTTCATATTTCAAAGTACAGGGAATGCCAGAAAGTCAAATCATCACTGCTGCCAGATAAGAGCCTTGAAACAGAATGTAATCATCTCGCTGCAATAACTAACATCTCACTACTCTTACTTACTGTAAGCCCCCAAACATTTAGTTTGTTAATTTTAAATAGTAATGTCTTCAAATCAACTGGTAATTTTTTATTAGGATACACTGTTTTTTAGCAACCTGTTTTATTGATAGATATATGGAATTTTAATTTGCCTTTTTAAATGCAGTGATGATCTACATAAGAATAATATAAAACATCCACTCTATTAATATGTAGCACTGATACAGAAATTGCCTAATTTCTGAATTAAGAAAATATTTTTATAGAGTCAATGTCAGGTGTGCTCCCTTCTAAGAGTTCGGAAATGTTAAATTGACTCCAAAACTACCTAACATTTTATTTAAAAACTACAAAATGGAAAACATTTCTCTTTTTAATCCTGAAGTGACTTTGACAGCCTTTAGTTGCACTTTCTTGAGTGTGAGTGAAAGATTTAGAACAAAAAATATCAAGAGAAATTAAAGCCAAAGATGTAGGACGTTAGTCTTAATGTTGTGTTCAAATTATCAGAGGGAGTATAACTAGTGCAAAACATATCTCTAATCATGATAAACTATATCAAATGTATCTGCAGCTTCTAGCCAGAAAGAAGACATATAATAGATAGGGAAATAAAATTCTTTCTAAGATCTTTGTATAGATCCAAGGATAACTTCATTTATAATGGCTAGATTACTTTTCCTCCTCTTCTTCTTCCTCCTTCTTCTTATTTTTTTTAATTTTAGAAAATATAAAATGTGAAAAGAAGATAACAATCACCCAAATTCCTACCACTAGTGGAATAAGTTGAATACATTGCCAAATTAAAGACAGGGTATATTTCTATTTAGGTGTGTAAGATCTGGATGCTATTTTAATGAAAAAAACCTTAAGCAAAGACACCCTTTAAAAATAGTATTTGTTAGAATGGATTATAGTTCCTGGGAGGAAAATAATTAACAGCAAGTCTGTAACTGCCTTGCTCCTTCTTGAGATATGGCAACATGGACCTTAACCAGATCTCTTTATAAATATTCTAATATATTATCTGGCTGAGATAGTTCAGGAAAGGAATTCTTATCTAAGAATGTTTTTGCAGGTAATTCTTAGTCTAAATGGATTGCTTAGTGTAGGTAAGCACTATTTGTAAATAAACTTGGCATTTGTGGATTCCTAGGAAGCAGTTAATAAAGAATGGATGCTGTCATAGAGTCTGTCCACCTCAATGTGGTAGCTAAGTACCTAAGTACCTAAGAAGACATACATGTTGTATGTGCTTAGCTGTCATTTTAAAACCAAAATGTGTTCTAGTGTAGAAAAAGGTACTTTTGGAAGCTGCATTTGACAGGTTGGGGGACTGTTCCACGGAGGATTGCTATATCTGTGCTTAGTTTTTGCTTGTATCTTTTGCCAATTATTAGTAAAAGTGAGTATTTAGTATTATTTGTGAGTTGGTAAGTCTGTTTTGTTTGACGATTCAGTCCTTTGTGGTACAAGCAGTTCTCAATTCTTTACTCTCTTCCCTAGTAGAATTGTACAGCCATATCCTTTGGCGTATTATTTTGTAATGCCCATCACCAGAATTGCTCCTGTTTATTTCTCTGTCCATTGATTTAAAGCTTGGCCATATGACTTGCTGTAGCCAATGAAATGTGGTACCCATGATTTGGCCTGGTCTTTGGTACTTCTGGGATCCATCATGAGAACACCATGTCCTGGCTGGCCGCTGGTCCCCAAATAAGAGACACATGAAGCTGATCTGAGCCTGTCCTACATCCTGAATCAGAACAGTACCAGCCCACTCACAGACATGAGTAAGAAATGCGATTTTTGTTGAAAGCTCCTGAAATTTCAAGGTATTTATTAGGCATAAAAAAATAGGAGAAATCTGATGAATATATTAATATAACATGAAAAGAGATATTTCTGAAATGGCATTTCACTTATCTGTTGCATACCATGACACCTTCAAATTTGCATTTAAATTGACTAACCAAACTGATTTCTGTGAAGTTCTATAATTTTTTTCTAAATCAAAAAAACAAAAACAAGAACATTAGGGGAAAAATAAGATGGCATGAGTAAAAATATGTCTGTTGGAAAACTACATATTGTAGAATTAACAATAATGTAACCTTTCCTGCCTCCTCTGGTTCATTCTATGAGCACTTGTGGCCCCATGCAATTACAATTACCATCCAGTTAACATAAATGCCATTCCCTTCATTATATAATTATATTTTCCTATAGAGGTTGATACTAGCATTTAAAATATGTGACTTTTGGAGAAAGATATATCTACCTAAATCTAGATTACTGAAAAGAAAATACCAATTAGTATTTCCTTCTATTTAAACATATTATTTTATAATGATGTAGCAAGTAGTCAGAAACCTACTATCTGTCCAAGTGGGAGGAACCAGAGGAGGACAAGCAAGACATATTATTTCCTTACAATTTGAAGAATCCAATTTTTGTTTTTCCCAGTAAAGCAAATGAAGTCAACATAGCTATGACAACCTACATTGAAATGGTATCAAATTGACTAGGCCCAGGGGATAGAGGCTGCTGCTAACCTCATTAACTGGGGAATCTAAAATGCTGTCAAATTACATACACAGAGAGGTTTACAAATAAACAGCAGCATTTCATGCCAAAGCCAACTCTCTCCATCAAAATATCTAGCTGTGCTTTCACTAAACATAGATTTTCTATTGATCTTCAATTAAGCTATAAACAGACAAAAAAAAAAAGACAGATCTCTGAGAAAAAAGTAAATTAAAAATATATAGTTTGTGGGCACTTTGAATTTTGTGTGAAAAACACTAAAGATGGCACTGGTCTAGGTAATTTGAGAAAGGAAGTATCAACATAATAGCTAGAAGTATCAACTTTATACATTTAGTAACCTTGTTTTGTCCAATAATACTAAACATCATTCTATTTGAAAAATAGAATAAGAAAAATTCAAAATCTTTTTGAGTAATAAAACTTTTTCTTTCACTTATCTTTGTAAGTGGCATAGAATATATGTTTAATTAAAACTTTTATCTTCATAGAAAAATGTTAAGCTAATGGTGTATTCATAGAACTAAAAACATATTATTAGTATGTTTCATAACATTAAAATGTCCAAATCAACCATCATAAAATTGAAAATAATTTGATTCAACAATTAGTCCAGTGGTTCTTAACCAGGGGCAATTTTGCTCCATGGGGGACACTTGGCAATGCGTGGAGACATTTTTTAATACCAAGACTGAGAGGGATGCTACTGGCAACTAGTGAGGATATTAGAGATGCTGCTAAACATCTTACAGTGCTCAGGATGGGCCCCCACAACAAAGAAGCATCCAGTCCAAACTAGCAGTCATGCTGAGTTTAAGAAATCCTACCTTAGTCTGAAATAAAACAATTCGATTTGCCCAATTTGCATTTCACTCAGTCATTGGTAAAAGTTGGAGAAATCTTTCAAAAATTTTCCTCTTCCAGATTGGAATATAAACATGCTATACTCATTTGCCTTAATTATGTTTCTGCATTTCAGGCATGCATTTCAAATGTTATCAAATGGAAGAGTGCTTCTTGCATTAACCTGATTGATATATTTATATTATATGTACTTGCTCATCAGCAAGCTCCAATTACTAAGAGCTCCTGGTGTCTCTAGAGATGGAATGTACTTTTTGGTGAAATTTTGCAAGATGACTTCTCTCTACTATGTGGTCAAGTGCAATGCAAATGATTATATGATATCAGAACAGATTGAATACACTGCTTTTTGCTGCAATGAGTATTGTTAACATTCTGATACCAAAGTGAATCCAGAAGTAGCAAACTCTTTTATGATGTAGCTATTTTAATATACTGAACTTGCATTAAATTCACTGCGTAAAGGCACTTAGAATAAACCCAAGGAAAGACAGTTTTAATTAGAATATTTAACCTTTTAAAAAATATTTAACTTAATTTAAAGTAATTTAACTTAAAATTTTAAATAATTTTTAAAATTTAAAATGTGTATATATAGTGGCCTTTAAGAGAACTCAGTGTGTACTAGAAAGAAAAGTTGGTACAATACAGAAATTGAGAGATTTGGGGGACTTTTCTATTTCTTGAAGTAGAACAATAACTGTATCATACATAGTAATCTAAGAAATAATGACACACACACCAAAGGACTTACTAGTTACCAATACCAACATAATTAAAGAATAACTTGTTGAAAAAACCATGATTTTGTGGACAAAATCATTGCCTCTTAGTAGCTGAATTATTCTAAGTCCAAATAAAAACAAGTGTTGACGAATACAGACATTCCCCAATTATAAAGTCAATGAGTAGAAAAATAGTGAATAGTGAGTAAGTAGAAAAAATTAACTTAAATTTTCCCAAAAAAGCAATTGCAGAGCAAAGTGTAATAAATATAGTCACTTTACTGTGAAGTGTAGATATAACCCCTAGTGATTTATTCATAATCCTGGTCAGCAAATATTCAAAAAAAATCATGAAGATTTTTTATTAAAATATCTTGTGTTAACAGTGCTTGAGAAAATATCTGTCAAGTTAAACCTAGCTTTTTTGTTAGTTTATTACTCTGGTTATTCATATTATTAAATTTTAAGCCTCACATAAGACTTCAAGTAAGCTTTATTTAAGAACACATCATCTGGCAATTTAATACACAAGCTTCACTGAAGCACACTAACGTCCTTCTCTCTTCTGGTAGAAAATACTCTAAAGAATAAAACTGGAGTTGGAACATGCAAGATTAAAGATAAAAAAATTAGTAAAATCTGAGTTTTACAACATGGTTATATGCATCAGCGTTCAGTACAGTTTTATTTCCTAAAAACAGAGGGGAAGGCTGAATTGAGTAAAACTCATCTCTGAAAACATCTATCTTGACAAAAAGTAAAATCTTGATGGGGACTGCCTAGCAATCCTTTCTGAGCTCTCTGCATAGGTGAAATATTAATATAAACTTAATGTTAAATGCAGATAAAAACCATGGCAGATCTTGTTCATTGAATACCATGATACCTTCCCTACTGTTCTTCTCCTTTGTCCATGTTCTACTTTTGAGGCTAAAATAAACAGATACTCTTCTTCCCAGACTACTTTGAGGCTAGAATGAGAGTGAAGGAAGCTGTCTGGAAGCTTAGTGACCCTGATAAAAGAAATAAGGCATACATAGAAATGTGTTCTCTCTCTCTCTCTCTCCCCCTCCCTCCCTCTCTCTCTCTCTCTCTCTCCTCTCTTTCTCTCTCTTTTGTAGCCACTCTCATCTCCTTCCTGAATGAAACATGGTCACGTGAGCATGTGTGTTCTTATGTTGCAGCAGGCACATTGTGACCATGAAAGGAAGAAAAAGAAAATCCAAGCAAATTCTCAAGTTCTGAAACCAAGTGTCTCTAGACTTCTTGTTTTAAACAATACATGACCTTATATTTTATGTTGCTATATGTCATATTATGTTTCTTTTTCTCAAAAGCTTTACTAAGGGAAAGAGGAACACTGAATTATGTGCCTATCAAGCATAAATAATCCTATTTCTGTATTAGAAAACAATAATTGATATTGATCAAATATGCTAAAAAATGACTCTCCCCACACCCCTTGCACACACGTATACACGCACACGTACACACTCCTTTCCAGGGTCAGTCACTTTTCCAGTTTCCTTTCATCCCTTCCTAAAGTTCTCTTCAGTTATATGGAGCTGCATATCCTTTAACTCTTGTTTTTATTTACATTCTTAATATCATCACCAATATTTCATAAAACTGAAAAATGTTTTTTACTTAAGATTTACCAAATTATGTCCAGTATATTAAACCTGGAACAACTTTCTGTTATAATAACCCTGGTGGCAGATACTTGTGTTTTATCTGACAGAATCTGGAAGAAAAGAATGGCTTGATTCTAATTTTCTTGCCCTATAGAATACTTAAATTTAAACTATTGCAAAAACAGCAAGATTCAATAGCTATGCATCAGATGGGAAATTTGAGGCCAGCAAATCCCGTGGTTTCTTCACTATTTCATTATTTGACCCTAGAAAAGTAATTTACCCAATAGTTTGAGGTCAATGAGAAATACATAACTCATCACACACAAATACAGTTTTTACAAGATTGCAAATGTCTTTTCTTCAGGTTCCTTTGCATACTTATTCTGTGTTCTTTGCTTTCTATGCCATGTTTGTTAAAAATGGATATAGTCAATAATAACAAAAAGGAGCATTTTATAGTTGCCTTAATCTGATGAGTTTAGACCTAGAACTGCTTGAAAAATATTAGTATGGCATCATGAAACTCAGTCTTCTTCCCTCCCTGTCATTTTTTTTTCTCATTGAGATTACTTTTGAGCTATTTATATGCCCTGAGTCTTCGCTGTGAACAATACACTAAATGAGTGACACTGTCACTTGGTTTTCAATTTAGTTCATTCTGTAAATTAGAGCTTCTGAAAATGAATAAACTCTTACTAAGGAATATAAGAATAAAAAGGATAGTTATAATTGGAAAGGGTTAGTTAGAAATTGAGATGGTGGAATCTAGGTTCTCTTTCTCATTGTTTACTTTGAAAACTCAGATTATTCCATTTATGATCTTAATTCAGACATAGTGGAGTCTTTGGATATGACACTCTCTTTTGTTGATTTTTTTTTCCCCAATACATTCAACATTAAAAGTGCAATCCAATTTCTTTCATTTATATTTCTATTTTAATCAAACACTGGCTGATTCTGATCTCTATATTATTTCCGTTGAGAATAAGAGTTTTATAATCATGTAAATGGTCAGCATAGTTCTTCAAGAACTCTTAAAGCCATTAATAAATACCTATGGTCAGCTACCTTTAAGCTGCTAATAGAAAACAATCAGTGTGCAGATCCGACCTCCATAAACCAACATCTATGGCTCGAACATATGTCTCTTTTATGTTTCAAAATACTTTCCCTTTTCAGTTTGGGGAGGCTTGATATACTCAGTTTTGCGTAACGGTCCATCTGTAGCAATTCTACACCCCTGCAGGTTTCCAAACTGCTCTGAGAGATAAAGATGTCACTACGATACATATAAACCTATGTGGGACCTTAATGAGTTCAGAAGATGATGGCATCATTAAGGGAGCAAGGATTAAAAAAAGCAGCATGTCGTAAATTAAGAGTGTGAATTCAAAAGGTGACTGTTGCAGACGAGGGGAGGATAAAGAGGGCTCTTTCATAATATCTGAAAGGAGTTTATATTGCAAATGAGTTACAAGGACAGCCTGTAGCTAGACACTAGCAAGAAATTTCAGAGAATACATATGACATTTGTCTTCCTTAGCAAATGAAATTTTAAAAGTCTTAAAACCTTATTATCCAAAAGAGTACGCTTATATTTGCTGTTTGTTTACTCTCTGGCACAATATAACAGTAAAATCAATTCATTTAATAAAATTATTTGAATACAAACCCATGTACACATATATACAATTATAAAAAACCCCATAAAACTAGACTTTGAAAAATACACTATAGACAAATGGTTATCAAATTTTGCCATGCATCAGAATCACCTCAAGAACTCACTA
Organism: Indri indri; assembly: GCA_004363605.1. NCBI lineage: Eukaryota > Metazoa > Chordata > Mammalia > Primates > Indriidae > Indri > Indri indri. Next base: position 28,943 of record RJWJ010005129.1, on the reverse strand, counting down.
ATACACAGATTCCTAGCGTTTAGCCCTAGTGTTTCCAACATAATATATTTGGGGAGGGGTCTGAGAATTGGCATTTTTGACAAGTCTCCAAGTGATGCTGATATTTTGGGACCATACTTTAAAAATCACTGCTGTTGACTATTGTGATTGCCTATTGCTGTGGAATTTGCCTTTAGTGATAGTAGAGTGAGAGGAGAGTATTCCACTGCCTGCAACAATTTGGTAGGGGCACTCATTGCTTCCACCAGTGGTAGCTGATGCTATGTACTCTGGTCCAACAACATGAGACACTACCGTAAGGGAGTGGAAATAGTGAAGGTTAATGAACCTTTTCTCCACGTGTTAAGACAGCCCTAGATTTTGTGAGTGGCCATGTACAGAGCTGATTAACTGCAGCAAGAGTGGAGAAGAATAGAATCCTTAGGCTGACTGATGGGACATTCCAGAATAGAAACTGAGACTAGACCCTTCTTTGGAAGCCTTGGAGCTCCTCTGGAGTATCCGATGAGGAAAGGCCCAGGAGAAGAATGGACTTTTTAAAATTCAGAGGATCAGGCTCAGAATCATAGTAACTCAATATTAAAAGAAATGTCTTTCTATGTTGCCATGTACAGTAACGCCCCACATAACAATGTTTCAGTCCACTATGGACCATGATGTTGGTCCCATAAGATTATAATATTGTATTTTTACTGTACCTTTTTTATGTTTAGATACACAAGAACTTATCATTGTGTTACAATTTCCTACAGTATTCAGTAGGGTAACATGCTGTACAGGTTTGTAGCCTAGGAGTAATAGTCTATACCGTACAGCCTCGATGTGTAGCAGCCTATACCATCTAGGTTTGTGCAAGTACACGCCATGATGTTTTCACAGCAACAAAATTGCCTAACAACACATTTCTCAGAACATACCCTTATTAAATGATGCATGACTGTATATCAACTAAAGTTGTGTTAGTGTGCTACCAACAGCACCCTTTCCATGAAGCAGATACTGTGATGAATAGAGCAGAGGTGTACTTAGATAAGAAACTCAGCCAGTATGACGTAAGTTCCACCATCATAATAATATTTAATATTTTGTATTTTTAATTTGATGCAAGTCCAAAGAAATTAAACTATCCTATAAAAAATAAAGCATCAGAAATATGAGTAATCTGTTTAAAACTCAGATAAAATAAATTGTTTATATTCTAGGCTAATGATAAAAGCAATACTTTGCCATCATCTTTAATATTATCGCCAAGCAGAGCCAATTAGAACAAAATGAATTTGCAATGATTGCTTGAGACAGATCAGGGAAAGTGATTGATATAACAATAAAGTACAGTTATGAGAGCAGAAACACTGCCTGCGATTCTGTTATTTAATGGAATGGGAAAAACTGGACAAATGAGTAAAATAAAACTTGAGGAAAAAGGGCAAATAAATTGCTGACAACATTCTCTGTCATCCTTTGTTAGTTGAGGAGGAATGTCTGGTTTTAACAAAACATTTTAGGTTGCAGCCAGATAAGAATACGATTTCTATATTCTACAAACTTCAATTAGTATCCTTCTTGCTAAGCCCTACACATGATTCCTAATTTATCATGTCAGAAAATGTAAAACCTTTCTGAAAAGGCACTCCTTTCAGAAGTAAATTCTAATTTGTCCCCTGTCAATAGCTTGTTCAGCAATCTTAGACAAGTCACTGAACTCTCCATCCTTATGTTTTTTCAGCTGTAAAGATGAGAGAATCACAATGACTTATCTTACACGGTTGATGAAGAGAACTTCTGATTAAAAAAACAAACAAAAAAAAAGAGAGACACCTTTTAGGCATGAGACAGTAAGTACAAAAAGAACAGTAGCATCTTTGCCTCTTAGCAAAAGGGGACATAGAGGAAAGATGCCTTTGGCGATTGGTATATGATCTATGAATCCCAAATTTATATTCAGATTCTCTACCAGCAAAAGCAATTGCTTTTATTTCTTATTAATCAGGAATACGTTTTGAATACGTTTTTTTTCCCCAAGGTATTGACAATGTAGAACAAAATTACAGCTGTAGAATAGAGCTACTTTATTTTTTTATATAGACATATTAATGAATTTTAATAAAGTTCTTTTCACACTTGGGTCCTAATCATACCATTACCAGCAATGGCCATTACACAAGCCAAATGAAGATACTCACACATTGTGGCAGTCAGTTTAAAACTACATTTGTGTAGAATGAGAGAGACATGGAACACTATTTCCTTTGCATGTGTTTACTCACAACTGAAATCCCTCAGTGGTATGACCTTTATATTCAACATTTAGAAAGCTTAACAATACTTTCCCCCGGCAGCTTAGAGCAGGAGATAATTCTTTCCCAGGAGAAAATAAAATTAAAATGCTGCAACGCCTGCTGGAGAAGTGAAGGAAAGGATAATGACAGCAATAATAGGCCAAATAATTATGTTAATTGTTTATTTGTTTGCAAAAGAAAGCATTCAATATTTATTGTGTTCAGTCCTGGTCTAATAGTACCTTTTCCATACCTGTAGCTTTATCTGGGATAGGACTATTCTGTCTCAAATGAGAAGCAATCTCTTATAAATTTAATGTAATAATCAAAATGTATTCAATCACTTCTAACTGAAATATCTGAAAGTGAACAATTTAGTTGGGGAAAAAAAACCTTGAAGTATTTTTAGTTGTTCTTGGTAAACTGTTGTTAAGTGAGTGCACACACACACACGCACCACATAGGCACACACATACATACACACCAGGTATTATTCTTTGTCTGGTCAAGGACTGACTTCATGGTTTCCATGGCAACCCAGTTTGCTCAGTGCTCTCTTTCAGCAGCTGTTGATTACACTTTGAATTTTATTTGCATTCATGATTAAGGAGGAGTATAAAAGGTGGAGGTAAATTATTTTTTTAAAAAAGCAATGAGGATAAAAGACATTTCAATCAATGATTCTCTGCAGCTTTAATTACAAATACAAGTGTAAGAGGAGATACCAGAATTTCAGAAACTTTTATTTAATGGTTGACTGGCTATTGAAACACTATTAAATGAAGATGCCACTACCATCCTGAACTTCTGAAATTTGCAGGGGTATATGCTATTAGGTACCGTGACCATGTAGACAATTTTTGTTTTCTAGTAATGGTCTTTCTACTTTCAGAAAATAATCAATACATAGTTCTAGGACTGGATTAAGATAAGGAACTTAAAATATTTAGTACGATGTAATTTTTCAACTCATGTATTGTACTTTCAGGAAGGATGCTCTTTCATATTAAATGTCATTTGTCCTTGGCCTTTTTATGTTCACAGGAATTTATTCTACCAATTGTAATCTAGGAAGAGAAAGTACAGTAATTACTAGAGGTTACCAGAGCATAAATAGAAAGACAAGAACTCTGTGGAAACATGGAACTTTACCAGGTAAGACTACACAATTTTGAAATACCTTTAGGCAGTATTTCTCCTATTAGTTAAGAAAACATAAAAGAACCGAGGCATGTATATGTCCTATTATTAATAGTTAAAAAATATAAAAGAACTAAGAGAATTATATATATTTATATTAGTGAGCAAAAAATATTGGAAGAAAAATATTTATATTTATTCCTTTTAAAAATCATAAATATTTTTCCTTTCTCTGGGCTCCTTTGATATAATTCTAAAAAAAATATTTTATTTTTGTGATATAGTGACAAATACATATTTAACTATTTTATTCCAGTGGGAGCTTTAATCTTTGGACTAAGTTTGTGGCCTGAAGGTTGTATCGATGCATACAGTTTTTTCGAGAATAATTTCCGATTCTCATTTGTTAACTCTATACTAATAAAGTACAAATCAATAAAATCACATTTTGAATTATAATTAATGAAAGAACAAGGAAAAAAGGTTATCAAAATTTTTATACACACACACACACACACAGTGGTTTTTGTTATTTTGGACAGAATTGAATCTACATGCACACATCCTAGAACATCCTAGAGAGTCTTATATTTAATTGTGTTTATGAGGGCTTTTTATTTTTATTTGCTATACAACTAAATGAGAATGTTGTTAGGTGACAAAGCCATACTGGTCATATAGTATTACACATATTTTTAAGTTTTCCGCTTTAAGGGAAATAACTCATTGTAAAACAGAATAATAACTTTATATACTGTGCTAATATCATGCAGAATCGAAAGAAAAATATCATTCCATGATTGCTGTGGGGAGCCCTTAATTCCCACTATTTTAGTGTTTTAATAATTCACTATTATTAGGTATGTAATTCTGTTTAACTCTTCACCCAGATGTGGAGTTCTGCTCTAGAATGCTAGAGCTTGCTCTCAAGCAGTGGCTACCAAGAAGATCAAGGTCTTTTAATAAACCCAAGGATCATGCTTCACATGTCTGTCAATAAGTTTGGGGTTTTCCTTGTCATACCAGGTCCTTTTTGATCAAAACCTTCTTCATACTACTTTATTAATTGTATTCAGATAAAACTATGCTCTAGAAAAGGAAATGTCAAGGCTTCCTATACCTCAGACCCATGACTATTTTCCTTCATAGCAAAAAGTATAGAGTCTAAGTCTCCTTCAAGAAAAAATAAATGAGATTGGCTCTCTCTTCCGTGGCATATCTTGTTGTAACCTATTACTCATCTCTCCTATGTCTGTCTCAGCTGAAAAGGTGTATAATAAGTGGCCAAGAAAATTTTCTGTAGCTTTACTTTCACACAAATAATTTTTTTCTTGTGGGAGCGGGGAGAGAGGAGGCACTTCTTAAAGGAGTCATCTTTCACTTTTAAGCATTATGTCAAACAACGGTGATTTCCAGAAGCCAACCGCTTGCCCCTGATAGGAATTTGCTCATGAGGTCCCACAGAGAAGGAGCCAGATACCTGACTGAGAAGGTATACCCTCTAGGCAGACTGCAAAACTCACTGAAGAGAGAAAACTAAAGAAACTGGAACGACATGGGTATGTTATAAAGCAGAGAAATGGTGAAGACAAGAGAAAGGATTAAAAATTTGTCTCCTGCTCATGAAAGGGACAATAAGTGCTTCACATATGAGCCGAACATTCATAACTGAGACTGTTATGACTGGCACCTGTAAGCTGAACCCTGACATGGGCTTCTAGCCAGCTGACAGTGGGGCACACAGGATATACTAAAAATGACAACAGGGTACCATAATCCTGAGTGGGGCATCCAACAGCGTCAGCAAAGACCCGTTATTGGAAAACCCATGTTGTTTAACCTATTAGCCTAGAGATTATCAGCATCGTTGGAGATTTTACTTTCTAGTTTAAAAAATTTTATTCTATTTCTCTCCCTGGAGTCTCCATGCCCAGAACTTCACCTCTGCACTGGATTAGAGAACAATCTTTGATCTCAGAGTCTTATTTTCTCCTTGGACAGACAAGTGTTAAAAAAAAAAAAAAAAGACATCTGAGTGCTCTAGGGGAGAAATTAGAATTTCCTTCCACCTGGGGTCATCCATAAGGTGTGCTTAGTGTAGAAATCAATGGAAGAGATGGTTGCTTTAGTCATCTAGATAAACTGAACAAGGATTTGGTCATCTGGGAAAAAGGGAATACTTGCTTTCTATAACACAGAACTCATGTTGCTACATATTATTTTGTAGTGATTAAAGTTATTACTATAACTCTATGTTGAGTACAACAAATCTGATTGTTTTGAGGTGTGTTTTTACGTGTGGGGGGAGGGGGATTTTGTGACTTATTGCCAGCAACGCCATCGTTCCTCGTGAGAATACAGTAAACTGGATGGTACAAAGGCACAATAGTCCAAATATAACAATACACGAGCGACTAAATATCTTTTCTTTTTAAAAACTTTATTTTTAGAACAGCTTTAGAATTAAAGAAAAATTGAAGATAGTAGAGAGTTTCCACATCCCACACTCAATTTCCTCTGTTATTAACATCTTACATTAGTATGATATATTAATTGTAATTATGTATGTAAGTATGTATGTAATTATGACTAATTATTATTAACTGAAGTTCATGGTTTATTTAGATCTCCATAGTTTTACTTAATGTATTTTTTTCTGTACCAGACTCCCAACCAGGATACTACATTACATTAAGCTGTCATGTGTCTTTATGCTCCTCTTGAACGTGGCAGTTTCCCAGACATTCCTTATTTTTAGTAACCTTGACAATTTTTGTTTGGAGACAGGGTTATGCTTTGTTGCCCAGGCTGGAGTACAGTGGCATAATCAGAGCTCATTGCAGCCTCTAACTCCTGGGTTCAAGCGATCCTCCTGCCTCAGCCTCCTGAGTAGCTGGGACTACAGTTGCACACCACCGCATCTGGCTATCTTTGACAGTTTTGAGGAATACTGGTCAGGTATTTTGCAGGATGCCTCACTACTGGGATTTATCTTGTGTATTTTTTTCATAATAAGACTGACATTATGGGTTACTGAAAGGAAGATGACAGAAGTGAAGCTCCATTTTCATATCATCATATCAAGTGTACATATTATCAACATGATTTATGACTATTTATGTTCACTTTGATCACCTGGCTGAGATACTGTTTGTCAAGTTTCTCTGCTGTAAAGTTCCTCTTTTTCCTCTCTTTTCCATACTTTAGACTTAGAAAGGGAGGCACAATATGCAGGCCACACTTAGGAGTGTGAAGTTATGCTCCCTCTCCTTGAGGGAGGATTAGCTACAGTAACTATTAGGGATTCTTCTTTGGAAATTTGTCTCTTCTCTCCCAATTATTAAATTATTCAATCATTTATTTATATCAGTATGGAAATTCATTTTTCATATGGTCAACTAAATTTTAATAGATTCAATGACAAGGCTTAAGGCATATAGGCAAAGCTAAATGACAATTTAGTGTGAAATCATTTGCATGGTGCATTCTAAATGAATATGATTTGGAAACAACACTTGCCAATGAGAGATGGACTTGTGTAGATGAGATGTTTCTTCATAGGACAAGTAAGGAAAATCAGGGGATTGTTCCTACTGGAAGCTACTCTAATTATAATATAGGTAAAGGGTAATTTATCAGAATATTCTTTCAAATACTAAAAAGGATCTTGAACATAATATGTAAAATTATTTTCATAAGTATTTAAATTAGTTTCTGTAAACTTTCTAAACTTTTTTTCTAAACTTTCTAAAACTGTTATAAAAGTCTCATCTGTTGAAATTCCTTCAGCTTTTGTTTTTTTCCTTGGAATCTTTCCATATTTCTCTCACTCTACATTGCCCTTTGGGTAAAAGCAGAATGTGAACTTTATAAGAAATTCAGTGGGGAATCCTGGCATTTTTATTACGAAAGCTAGATGTCTAAAGAATGACTGACAGAGAGTGTTATTGGTCATCATTGGTCATGGCTTAAATGTACAAAAGATGTAATATCATGAGGCAAAGAAAGAGAGGAGCATGTACAAAACTGCAAATGTTAGGAGAGTATCTCAAAGTTATAGGAAAATGTGATTTACTTATATAAACCTCATGACAATGATTTTTTATTACATGGACTCAAATACACAATAAACATGTAGTGCCTTTTCTATTGACTACCTTATATTCTATGACTTCCAAGTATTCTACATGTGTTTGTATTTTTCATGGCCATTTTTATCAATTAAAACATATTTTTAAGACACTGGGAATTAAGCCCACTCTATTCAAACAATTCTATTTTACTGTTTCATTCTGTATTTCAAAACATTGGAGCATTATACAGTGCTCAAAACTGCTTGGCTTAGGAAATACTCAAGGCACAAAATTCAGTTTAATGGTCTTAATTTCTTCACAAAGTCTATATAAACATATATATATATATATATACATACACACACACACACGCACACATATACACACTCTCTCTCTGTATATGTATACATATATATACACACACACAGATACATATATTATATCTAGAGAGAGAGAAAGAGAGAGAGAGAGAGAGAGAGAAAGTAGAAAAACTAAAGTGTACAAGAATAAAGTTTCACATTATAAATTGGTAAGCAGAAACCATCTATAGAATGGTATGCTGATCTGTACTCCTGGAGTGAGAAATGAAGAAGACCCTGGACAGTGCATAGATCACAGTAGAAGATTCTGAGGGCAAAGAGAAGTTAATAAATAGAAATTTTGAGCCATTGTAATTTAAGACAGGAATCAAGCCATGACATAGGGAGAAACAAGAAACCACAGGAGCAGACATACCAGGATGCCAAAGAAGCATTAGGAGCAAGAAGAGATGAAGAGGGAACATAGACAAAGGCCAACTAGACACACATTTAACATTTGTTAGTTTTATGTATTTCTGTAAGGCTGTGGGTGGGGCCCTAGAGTTATGACAGGTATCTATGAACAGGAAGTAAAATTAGACATAGTCAAACTCTGCAGTCTGTCAGATTTTCTTTAGCTTGTGTACAGTGCCTAATGAGCAGTAGCATCACAGAAATATCACGATTGTACCATCTTCATGGCCTACAGAAAAATACAACACAGGGAATGGGATGCAACAGCTCTCAATAACTATAATATAAATAAGAAAATGCATTTGGTTAAATTATGAGCTATTTGCTCTTAATCTTCATTAGCATTTCTTTAATTAAAATTCTTTTCTGAGTGCTCTAAAGGCATAACATAATTGATGCCCAGGAAACTACTAATGTGAGTCTTTAGGATATATGCCACATATTCTAACTTCCCATGACGCTAATGATACCTTGTTGTGATCAGAAATGTCCTGGAGCATGCATAAGGTTGACATAATCTCTTTCGGGCCACAAGGTTATCATCTACATGATTATTGCTTGAATACATTTAAATGATCACTAATGCACCTTGTAAAAAGCAACTCTCAGAAAGTATACACTAGAAAAAATGGGATAATTAACCAGAGTGCTTAAAAATACTTAAGCAACAAGAACAAAACCTCCAATTTTCTTCTTGGTTTTTCAAGATTAGTATAGATGATGCAAAACCAATATCACTTTAGATCTGCCGTAGAACTATTTGAACATCTATTCCCAATAATGTATATTCTACGTGCTTTTCCAAAGATTTTTTTCTTTCCTATATTTGAAAGAGGTTCTGAAAGGTCTCTTTTGCAAACCTAAAGGACAAAAGCAACCTTTAGCTAAATGTTTTTGGTAAGAAAAGTGATAGCTTCTTAACTAAAAGCATTTTTACCTCATCTACAGCCCATTCCTTTCAAATCTAATATAAAAATTTCTTAACACCTTCTAAAGACATACAAACATTTATTTCTAAGTTTCTTTTCTTGATGATTGTGCAATGCCTAATGAGAGATTAACTGATTGCTCATATATTTGATATAAACTCTACAAATCTTTTGCTATGTCAAACAAAAGGCTTATTTAGGAGTAAATCCTGAGGACTGAGGTTTGTTAGGATAGGGAACTACCTATTGGTTTTCTGTAGTTATCTAAGTAACATTGGAAATTAAGAATACTGCTCCTCTTACACTATCATTTCCTTCATTACTTTTTCATGTAAGGTTCTCTTCCTTTGTAACTATAAGTTATTTAAGGGTAGAGAGATTAGTCTTTTCTGTCTCTGACATACCTATGATAAGCAGATTCCCATTAAGTGTCTGATCCTTTTATCACATCACTTCTCATTTTAAACTTCATCTCCAAGAAAATACACCATGCTCTTTTACATAAGCTATGTGTTTCACGAACCTTCTATTACTCTCCCTGACATAAGCACCCTTTACCCATTATTTGAGAGGTAAGTTTTTATTCTTTTAGAAAGGCTTTCAGTATAGTCTGTGAAGCCTAGCTCCACCATAACAGAATGACTTATGTGCTCTCCACTCTTTCCTGACTTTTCACTTTTTGTATTAAGCTTTTGTATGAGGTATTGCACCATTTGTGTGCCTGTCTCTCTCTCCCTTCTGAACTATAACTTTATTGAGGGCAGGGATCGTTTCTTTCAATTCTTATTAACTGTTAACTGTACCTAACACATGGTAGAAGCTCAATAAGTAAATATTAAATTTTTAAAATCACTGAACTCTGGGCTTCATAAACTGCAGTTTGGTTTTATTAATGATGTTGAAAGTCACCAACAAACACCTAATTGCTAATTTTCAGTAAATTGGTGTAAAAGAAACTTAGTCATACTCGAATCAGTTATTCCAGCTAACCTTGTGCATTAAGAGATATTGACCTCTGGCCTAGCAAAGAGAAAGGAATTGCCTGCTGGGATGGATGTTGATTACTATATTCTGTAATCAGACACTTGGCATCATTGTTTTTTTCTCAATCCTCTAAAATATGTCCTTTCCTTCTAATTGGCAGCTACAATACAAGTCCTTATGATCCCACGATTGCATTATTCCACTGTAAGTAAGAAGGGCCTCTTTGTTGCCTATCTGCTCTTTTTCCAAGAGTGGCTACTTGGCCCAATGCTTCATGAAGTGAAGTTATGCCATAGTCTCTTTCATGGAAAATATTGATGATTTGCTCACACAAGGCCTTGATGGGCTAAAATAATTACTAGTGATGTAATTTCTCGAGTAATTACACACAGATATCTGTGTGCGTGTGTGTGTGTGTGTGTGCATGCACTTTTTCTTTATAACAAAATTATATGAGTCATTGCAAATAATTTGTTGGTTAAACAGATATCATATCTTCCAAAATAAATCAATGATACATATGTTTCTATATATGATAACATTTGGATAGCCATCTTATCTGTCTAAAGGAGAACAAAGGATGGAAAAGATTTAACTAAAAATAAGAAAAAGTTATAAGCATAAATAATTACTTACATTTCTCTCATCTCTAAAAAAAAGATATTCCTAATTTGCCTTTTAATTAACTTTTATTATTATACCCTTAAATGCTCATGCATATTGATTTTTATATTTTCTTGAATATATTACTATCCTTACCATCTAATTAAATTTTTCCTCATTTATTAGACAATTTTTTCTTCAGAGAATTGTAGACTCTCCATTTTTTAACTTGCAAATTGATATCATCAGAATTATCAAATTTGGTAAACTATAAATTTTTTAACATCTATTAACCTGCCCATAGAATGTATCTAATTCTTCTCACTTTAATTATATTTTAGCTTTGAAAATAATCTTAGAAGTGTATGATAGAGTTATACATATCAAGATATTTAAATTATGAAAAATATATATAGGTAGAGTTTCTCTAAATGAAGGCTTTCCATTTCACAATTCCATACAGGAGTTAAGACTGCTTAGAACAATTCTTAACACATCAGAATATTTGACAATAAAAATATCAACTCAGAAATTTCATTATTGATTATGTAAACTATGAGTTTTGAGAATAATGGCAGTTTTATGAAAAAATATACTAAGGTAGTGTTACGCCATTCATATTGCCATCATTTAAAACATGAGATCATCTTTGTAGTTTGTACATAGCAACTGACATCTAGGAGGTTTATTCTAAAAATTAAACATAAAATTTCTCTTATATGAGTTAAACTAGAAATCAACAGATTAATCAATAGTTTATGTCAGAAATCTGCAATGTCAACTTTCAGAGATAGAAGGGCTCTTACACTAGTGATGTTGGACTCTAACCTAATTAATGGTATTAACGTGCAAAGAAAGAATGTGGCAGTCAAAAGTGTGAGAAGTTTGTCATTCTGCAAAATGTGGTTAAAAGAGAATAATGAGAAACAAAACCCTAAGCAGTGCCTTGTAAGTTATCCAAAACAATATTCTTACACTTTGATTTATACAGCAGTCTCTGAGAGCTTAGTTAACCTGATTCTTCCACTAGATAATATACTCTCAGTGTAGTAACAGAATCAGATGGTTAATTTTAATGATCTTGAATTAATCAAGATAATATCAAACTCTCAAGTCCCTTTACTATTAATATCTCATTCATTTAGACACTAAAAATTATGTATTTCAAACTTTTATGTTCTATTACGTGAAACCTGATTTTTGTTCTTAATTTTATAATCTCTACCCTTACTCTACCCTATTGCATGGTTTCAGGATTTTTATATGGTATCTTACAATGTTTTTGATCCATAAACAACCCGTGTTGGAGACACTAATAAACTTAACCCAAAAAATATAATGTTAAAGTAGGGCACACAAAGATACCACATATACAGCTCCTTGTAACTACATCAACCTCAAACATTACTTTAAATGTCATAACAGATGCAGTGAGACTTTCTAAAAGAAGATGAACTATTGAACTTAATAATTATAACAATTTTATACATTATACATAACATTTCAAAAGTACTCATTCTCAATATAACACTGTTCTGAATTTTTGTTGTTAACGTATACGAAGTGACTCATTAAGCAAGTGAAAATACACAAAAATTATCACAATTAACCAGGATAGGGTTAAATCTGCATCCATTCCAAAGAGATTGGGTCTAACCATTCCTACCGATAATAATCAAGTACCCCTTCTTTACATTACGGTGGTGTGGAGGAGGGGAACAGGGAAAGAATACTTTCTGATACATTTCTGACTATTAGAATCTTACTCAACTTCAAGGCCAAACTCATGTCTCAAAATTTCTGTCACTATCTTGGCTGGTAATTATTTTCCAAGTCTCAAATTGTTTGTGCCATTCAAAAACCCCATATATTATGAATTACTGCTTTCATTGTTAGCGATCTTTTCTTTATAGGCTATATAACCTTCACAGAGAGGTTTATGAATATACTTCTTTTGTTCTTTCTACTTTCACAAGAAGAGACTATCCCAGTATTTTTAGTACAATTATGGAATTGTAGAGGTAGTAGGGACTTGAGAGGTCATCAAATGTTATCTTCTCCTTTTATAATTAGGGAAACTAAGTCACAGAGAAATCTGATGTTTTGTAAATGTTCAAGAATGTGCTGATCTTCAAATCGAAATAAAAACATAATATTATTTGAGTGCCTATATTTTCTCTATCAACTGTGCTGAAAAACTAAGAAATGCTCAAGATTTATGTAATAACAAGGAGAGCTTTGTATCTTAAGACCAACTATCTGTAGACACAGTGCTTTAAACCTTCTACTATGAATTCTTTGGCAATTGTTATCATTAGAATAATTGAATCAGTTATGTTTATACTATGATATTAGGTATTTAGATAAAACAAAGGAGAAATAGCTTATTTCTTTATACAAAATAAGAAATTTCCACTATTATTTAGTCCAACTTCATGGCCATACTATGAAATGCTAAATTATAACACCACTACAAAATAATCAGAGCCTAATGGAATGTAGAAATTTTCTGATTGTGTGGGACTACTGAGAAACATGACAAAAGCGTTGCTAGTAATAAATAATAGAAAATAATTATACTTGATCTTTGTGATAGCTACGGGCAACTAAAAGCTATATTTGCCATATTTTTAAAAACAATATTGACTAACTTCTTTATCTTTTTATGACTAAGGAAAATGATAATTTTTTCCTGGAAGACAGTGATTATATTTAATATGATTTTGATTTCCATTAATATAATTATACAAATTGATTTTCCTAGAGTATTTATTTCCATACTAAATCCATTAAGTTTCTTTGTTGGTTTGAAATAAAGGATTGTTTTACCAAGAGAAATAAGAGCAGAGGGTGCATAAACAAGTGACAGGGGAGTAGAAGATCCACCCACTAAACTATACGACATCATATATAAATGCCCATTTTTAATAGCGTATATGGTGGTCAGTTGCTGTGCTGGGACTAGTCTGTATTGCAGCAGTAAGGGGTATAGAGGATTTTTTTCAGTGCACCAGATATATACTACCAGGAGGAGAGTGTATGTATTTTAGATCATAAGATGGCTGTTAAGAAACTCTGCGCTGAAAAACAAAGGGAAGGATCTAAACAACTACTTGAAATATAGATTAATTGCCTGGTCAATGTCACCACAGGTGAGAAGTCTCCAGTGACAGAAATTTCCTAAAGCCCGCAAGGTTTCCAAGAATCACCTTTAAACACTTGGTGGCCCAGAGAGATCGTGGTAGTCATCTTCTAAGATAGCCTGCAATTATCCTCATACTCTTGTATCACCCCTTCTCTTAAGATTGTGCTAGACCCCATGACTGGTTTCTAAGGAATAAAGTTCTGCAGAGTGGTGGAATGTCACTCCATGCTTCTGTTTGGGGCTCTGCTCTCTCACTTGCTCGCTGTGAGAGAAGCCAGATGCCACATTGCGAACTGCTCTACGGAGAGGCCCATGTGGCAAGGGGCAGCCAGTGAGGATTTGCAGCTAACAACAGATGGCGAGCAAGTGTGGAAGTGAATCCCTCCCGTATCCATAGATCCTTGAAATGACAGTAGCCCAGCCAGTACCTTGACCGTGACCTTGTGAGAGAGTCTGAGCTAGTGCCAGATGGCCAAGGGAAGCCAGGCCAGTTTGCTGGCCCACAGAAACTATGAGAAAATTAATGCCTATTGTATTAAATGGCTACATATGGGGTAATTTGTTGATCAAAACATAGACAACCAAATCAGGATAGAAGTAGTTCTAGTAACTGTCTTAATATTTTGTTGTCCACTGTATCCAACCTCAACCCTTGGAGACACAAAGAGCAGATAGTGATGAGGGAGAAAGCTTAGGTTTCCTTTAACACAGAGACCTGACTTAGGGAGAGGAGAAAGAGCTTATATCTACTTAGATTGTCTGATGAAGTCTTGTACTGGAAATTTATTTACTTAACGGTGACTATATTTTTTCTTAAAACTACTGCAGGAATGTATGCTATCTTAGAATATGCTGAAAAGGCCTGAGGCCAACCATTATGTTTTCGTTAAGGGGCAGGGGAAGACATCCCCCACTGAATAAAGTTTATAGAGAGACTCTGAGACCAGAATAAAGTTACATTTTTCAGTACATTCTAAGTTGGGTTTAATATACTGTATATACACTTCTCTAGTGATCTTTTCTGGTGAAACATTGGACTTAGTGAATTATGTGCCTTGGTATTCAGTGAAAGAGAGTTTGCCCAGGGAAGAAATAAGAAATGTAATACAATGTCGAGCCTGCACTAAATAAAGGTCACACATTTACTGGGACATGATGGTGAGTATATAAGAGAGCCTAGCTGGGACAGAAAAAAGTCCAAGCTCAACAGACATACAGTGCAGAAGTTGTGTTCAATGAGCAGTATAACAACTGAGAACGCATTCCCAGGCAGAGTGAAATATCACTGTGTTGTGCCATGTGCAGTGATTGGGTTATTATTACTGCTGACTTGTTTACTACTATTCTGAGTTTTTAATCTCTCAGGTTTCCAACCCTAAAGCCTGGTTTTAGAAAAATACAGTACTGACATACAAAGTTTATGTACAAACAACTCTGTAACAACAGAGGACAGAGTGATGGCCTTGCCCACGTTATTGCCTTCTATTATTTGAAAACTACTATATATATATATATATATATATATATATATATATTTTTTTTTTTTTCCTGAGCTTTCTCTTCATCTGTCTAAATGTGTTTTGTTGTGAAACGTTACTGGAAACAAGTCATGTTGCTTTATTCTTCCTTCCCTATGCTGTTCACCTGCCTGGACAACCCTGCAGACCTCACATAGCATCAATGCAGTCGACACCTTGACGTTCTTCAAGATCAGCTCAAAGCAATTCGAAGGCTCTTCCCTCTGTGAAGCCAACCCCATCAGGTAGAGCTTATTACTCATCTTGGATAGACACTTTGTGTATACTGCCATGACAGTACTGATCACAAAATTCTATGACTATGTGTTTGCCAATGACCAATATCAATCACAATAAGCAGAGGCCTTGGTACACAGTAATTTCCCCCAAAGTGTTTGCTGAGTTAATGTAAAATGAATGAATGAACAAATGACATACCATTTCCAGATTATTCCTCACCTCCTTTGTTTCTCTCTTGGGCAATTCCAATTCCAGATAGGGTCTTTTCAATTAGAATAGAGTGGAAATTATGTCAATTAGTGTAATCTAAGATTGTGAACCTTTTTGGTTATCAGTCATGGTATTTACCCTGGTGGTTAAAATTGATCTTTGGGACCTTTGTAAGTACAGAATTTAACTTTGCCCCAAGTGAGAGCAGGAATTTACCCTCAGCTACTGGGAGGTGATCACTAGACTCTGGGAATGTCATGCCTGATTAGAGTGTCTCTGTTTTCCCAGGGGCCTTGGGTTATGCCAGTTAGTCTGACAGTATGATTTAGGGTGCAATCTGGCCACACAAGAGAGTATTTAGGTTCGAGGCTGGCCCTGCCAGAAAAACCAACATTATTTTGGCTGAGAGTTTTGGTTTATACAGCTAGACCTCCTTAAATCAGTCATGAGAGTAACCATGCCCACATAAAGAAGGCCTAATAAAAACTCTGGACACTGAGGCTCAAGTGGGCTTTCCTGATTGGCAGTGTTCTATGTGACAGTCTCACATGGATGCCAAGACAGTAACATTGTCTTGACTTCAGGAGGAGAGGACAAGAGAAGCTCCATGTTTGGTAGTGTCTTAGTCTCTGCCCTGTGTACTTCTTCCTGTAGTGGATTTTAACCTGTATCATTTCTCTGTAATAAACCACATCCAGGGGTGTAACAGCTCTCAGTGAGTTTTGCGAGTCCTGCTAGCGAATTATCAGACAAAAGGGTGGTTTTGGAAATATCCTGAATTTGCAGTTGATGTCAGAAGTGAGGGTGGTCTTGTGCAGACTGTGCACCCTCTAACTTCATACTTGGCTAAACTCTCCACAGGGGCAAATTAGTATGTGTAGGTCTTTATCATTGCGTGTGTTATTGAGTACAGACACTTGGGTGAAAATATTTCACTATTATATAACATCTTTTTGACAGAAAAAAGTGTCATTTCTGTGTCATTTGACACAAATCATAAGGATTTTGTTGATGCCAATTAACAGCAATGTCATATTTTATAACAAAAATAAACTTATAGTAGCCTTCAGGATAGAGAAAAAGACCTGAATGATCTGTTGATCTCTGGCAGATAATGGTCTTTAATAGAATGTAGCTACAGCAGTTTTCCGTTATTCCATGAGTGCTAGCCTATTTTTATAGCTTGATTTTTTTTGTCATTTCTGAAAAATGTCATTTTATTTTCAAATTATGTGAAGTGCACATTCATATAATATCTTGTAGGCCTAAATATTATAAACTTTTTCTTCTTCAGACATCTCCTCCATGAAAGAAAAAAAACCCAAAACTGCTACTGTACTTATAAAAACAAAGCAGACAATAAACGTAGTGTTGCATTGGATTGCTTCATAGGAATACAGTTTTTAAGCAAAGTTAGTTTACTTGCATTCTGACAGAAAATATTAATAAATATTTTCTAATAACAGTAAGAGTTAATAAATACCTATTTTATCCCTTCGGATAATAAGAGGCAAGAGATTATTACTTCAGAAAAATGTGTGAGGATGCTTTCAGGTTTCTCTACAAAAATTTGTTTCAATGTCATATCTTTTTATTTTTTAAAAAAAATCTGCTATTCATATAAATGCCCCCAGAAAAGTAACCTCATATTAATATTTTAATATTCAAGTTTGCAATCCTGCCAAAATAAACCTGAAGGATGGGTTTAGCTCTATCTTTTCTCTTTTCCAATGACTCCTGTAAATCAGCTCAAAACCATCCATTGGTTTTGGCCCCAACCTCTGAATCTTCCCATTTTCATGTTCCAAATATAACTTATAATTGAGATGAAATTATCAGGGCCATTCTAGAGCTGAAAATAGCCCTGCATTCATAATCATAAACTACAGTATGACAGAACTTGTGAGCTACAGTTGAATTGAGTATAATTTTCCCCAGGTGTTTTAAGAAGTTTTCCCATCTCACTGAGATTGTGCTTTCCTGATTTCTTTATTGAATTATAGGCCACCAATGCCCTTGGAGTTCCTCACATTGCTTTAGGTTAATCTCTTTATAATACTTGCTACTCTTGAATTATGCCTAGATGAGATGCACAGAATTGGCTCGCAAATTTTCAGATTGAACTCATTCACAACTATGTAAGTGGCCCAAAAGTATTTGTAGAATTAGAAAGAGGTCAGTATTGCCCTCAATAAAGTGACTACAACCTTAATCTACTTAGATCTGAGATATTTAGAAAATGCCCACTGTGTCAGGCAGCAAGGGAAGAATTGTTGAGAGTTGAAGTTCTGAGCATTGTGGATTTAAAATTATATCCATAAGGGAGTGGATCACATAAAACATTTGATGGCAGAATTTTTTAATAGTCATTAAATTTCTGTGATAATGAGTGCTCATAAAAGGAAATTTCACATCCTTTCTTCTATCTCCCCAACATATCTATGAGATTTAAAATAAACTTGTTTTCTTTCTCTTTCTTCTCTTTTTTCTCTCCTCTCTTCTCTCCTCTTTCTCTCTGTCTCATCCACTTTGTCTTCATCTCCTTTCCTCTCCTTTCTCTCAGCATTTATGTTGCATCATTTTCATTTTATGAAATTTCACTTGCCTTTCTTTGAAAAGGTCTGTTTGTAGATGTTACTATGGTCTTGAAAGATGAAGCTTTTGGCCACTAGATTGTCAGCTCTCTGAGCAATGACCTCAACTGTTCACCACATTGTCCCTATTACCTCAAGCAGAGCTTAAAACTTAGTAGGTGCAAAGAAACACTTTCAGGAACAAAGGGAGGAAAGAAAGAAGGGAGGGATGAAAAGAGGGAGGAAATAGAGAAGGAAGAAAATATAGTTTTGAATGATTAAACAAATCATAATTAAATGCCATAAAATAGTCATATATTTTCATAAGCTTCCTTCTAAAGAACCATTGGGATCTAGCTTAAAATGGATGTCAGAAAACAGAAGGAGAACAGAAACTCCACTTTGCAACAGTAAGGGTATTACATATGTAGTAGTAAATGTCTCCCTAGTTTCTGTTTGATTTAAAGATGAAAACGCTCTGCACATTTCTCCAGCTGTGTTTCCCTAGCAGACTGGGACATGCAGTGCTCTAAGAGCAGCTGTTGGTTCCCATGCAGTTTTATTTGCATGCTAAAAAAGAGCAGCCTGGCAAATGAATAAAACATGCTTCCTTTTACCATATCCTCCCAGTAAGTTACTTCTACCTAAGCATTTTTTTGAAGGAGTAGGAAAAAAGACTAGTAAGGCATTTTTTTTAGAAAAACAATCTTTCCAAAAATTCACTTTTTGTCATATAAATAATCTGAGGTAATAAGACCTCATTAAACATTTAAATATACTGACAATATTGTATATTTTGTTACTGTTATTCTAATAATAACATTTTTCATTAATCTTCCTCATCTTGAAATATAAATATTGTGCTTATTAAAGTTAACTTATTTTTTATATGAAAAAATACTCTAGTATACTGGTACTTTGTATGTTTCTTCATTTATAGCTATAGAGGAGAATTTTTAAGACAAACACGGCTTCATATTAACACAATCACAATATAGTGATATAGTACTACAACATAATATTGCTGTATAATATCAATAAAAGAAAAATTCCTCTTTTGTAAGAAGTCTATATTTTGAAATGTTAGTTCGAATATGTTTCAAATTCAAAATTAACACATACTAATGAATCTACTGTATTAAATATTAGCAAAGAAATGTGTTTATAAAAAATATAACTCATAGAGAAAGGGGTAGGTTTTCATTTATAAATTTTTTGAAGATAGTAAATCTTGGGTATTAAATTTTAAAGAATAATAAAGTTTTTATTTCTGTTTGCCATTTCTTAGTTTAAAACTATGAGTTGGTGCTTCCTTGGAAAGTTTATAATTTATTTGCTCTATGCCTCATTTTAATTATCTATAAATGCTTCCCTTTCCATCTAATGGGAACTCAGGATGTGATATTTATGAAGATTAATAACACAATGTTAACCTAAAATATTGAGAAATTCCACTCATCTCAGTTAATCTCTTCACAAAATAAGATCACTGTATTAGCTCATTATTCTCCTGCTCTAATTGTATTTACTTGCATGAAAATTTTCCTTAAATAATAGCTTCATAAGTTTTCTGGCTTTAGAAATCAAAAGTCACACTTTTTAAAATGCATCATTTACATATGTTGTTATTTCCACAGATTCTCTAAGTGAGAGCAGAAAGCAGGACCAGCTACATAATTTTCAAGGCCTAGTGAAAAATGAAAATATAGGACCTCTTGTTTGAAAATTAAGAATTTTAAGACAGTAACAGCAGAGCTAACCCAAATATGGGACGTACCAAGTGCAGAACTCAGTGTGACTACACAGGTCATACACGCCTGAAGGCAGCCCTAGCAGGGTGTAAAGAAGGAAAGAAGAAGATAACTGGGGAGACAGGGCCACATGAGACAGCACTCTGGTAGACTGCAAGAAGTCATTTAATAATTGATATGACTGTATATATGGGTGTTTTATTCACAAATAACATCATGGCACTGTAGAATTTTAAATGGATTTATGAAGTTTTCCTTCAATTATTAATAAGGACTCTTGTTTGTAAGTGTTAGTCTCTTGACAGTTGTATGGTATATGCTGGTTGGTTGGTTGTTTCGGCTAAAACATTTTGGGGAGCTGAAAGAAGATAATGGATAAGTCTTAAATGGAAGGAGAGAACATTTGAACTAGGGTCTGGATAAAATTTCATATAGAAGAGAAGCAACAAATATAAAGAAAGACAATAATGAATATAAGAATGAAAATAATATTTATCAAATATAAAGCTCAGCCTCTATGGATTCTCTTCAGTCATTCTACAAGTATTTCTCAAAAATTCATATATAATAGGCCCTATTCTAAGTTGGGGGATACTACAATGAACAAAAGAGATTTACCTTTTTGCCTTCATGGGTCATGCACCCTAATGGGAAGAGTACAAGGTCAGAGATACAAATAAGTGAATAAGTGTTTGCCAAATGGGGGAGATATGGATAAATGAAAGTGTGGAAGGAAAACAAAAACATTCCAGAGGCAGGTGGGAATTTCTATTTTAGGTAGATACTAAGGTACTTACAAGACCCTGTTGGAGACAGCCCTGAAGGAAGAGAAAACAGCTATTGGGCAGCTAGAAGCAAAGCTCAAAAGCTGAGGCAAGAGACTACCATGCTTGCTGAAGGAATAATCAGGAAGCTTCTATGTCTAAACTACTAAGAACAAAAGACAATATTGAGAGATAAAACCAGAAAGGTAAAGAAGGCAAATCATTTATGGTCTTATAGGCATTTTGACTTTTGGCTTTTTTTATGAGTGAGAAGTGAAGCCATTGTAGGGTTTGGGGCAGATGACTGAGAAATTTGACTTACCTCTTAAAAACATTGTTCTGTTTGCCATGTTTTTGAATGGACTGTAGGAAGACAAGAATGGAAGAAGCAACAGTTAAGAGGCTACTGCTTTTATGTAGGAAGGAGAGAATGAAGTCTTGGATTAGGAATTAGTAGTGCAGGCATGGGCAATAATCAGATTTCTGGCAAGATATTTAAAGTGCCAAGACATTTGGATGAGGGATGTAAAAGAAAAAGAAGAGTCTAGGATAACCTAAGAATTTTTATCTGAGAAAGCAGGGTATAGTTACTTTTACTGAGATTGACCTGAGAAGACCAATGTTAGAGCCTTTAGATCAGATGTTCAGTTTAAGACTTCAAAGTTTAAATTTAGAATAGCAATTCCACTACTGGGTATATATTCAAAGAAAGGGAAACCAATTTGACAAAGAGATGTCTTCACTCCCATGTTTACTGCTCCACTATTCACAATCACGAAGACATGGAATCAAACTGGGTTCATCAACAGATGAATGGATAAAGAAAATGTGGTGAAAATACACAATAGAATATTATTCAGCCATAAAAAGGATGACATCCTTTCATAGGAACATGTCATTCACAGTAACATGGATGAGCTTGAAGGGCATCATGGTAAGCAAAATAAGCCAGGCACAGAAAGAGAAATACTACATGTTCTCACTCACATGTGCAAGTTAGAAAAGTTGATCTCGTAATAGGGAGTAGAATAATGTGTAGTTGAGGCTGGGAAAGTTAGGAAGGAGGGGAAAAGGAGAGATTGATTAACAGATACAAATTACAGCTAGATAGGAGGAGTAAGTCTTAATGTCCTATAGCACTGTAGGATAACTGTAGTTAACAATAATTTATTGTATTGCATATTTCCAAATAGCTAGAAGAGAGGACTTGGTAAAATGTTCTCAACACAAAAAAATCATGAATATTTGATGTGATATATATGCTAATTACCCTATATTGATCACTACAAGTGGTCTTATCTACATAAAAATTGTGTATATATATCAAAATATCATACTATAACCCATAAATATGCACAATTATTATGTGTCAATTAGTAATAATAAATAGTCTTGACCCATATTATAAGTCTTGAATAAAATCTTCCATGCCTTTTTAACTTTGGTAAATTTTTCTTTTACAAATGTCTCCAGGACTTCCATACCCAATTGCCTACTTGGCCTATTCCAATTATATTTCTTTTAAAAAAACATCAAAGTATAACCAAACCCCCAAAAATGCTCTTCCTTTTCTACTCCTCCTTCTACCAAACCTGACACTCCATTCACCCAAGGATTGCTTAGTCCCAAATTCTAGAAGTGAGACAATTATCTTTCTCTCATAACCCACATCAAATTCATCAGCAAATGTAGTTTGATCCGCTTTAAAAATGATTCTCAAATCAGATTTTCTCTGCTATTATGATACTCTATGGGACATCTGCCTTATAAAATATGATTCACCACGTCATTCCTCAGAAAGGGCCTAAGAGATTTACCTTTTGGAACCCTCTCTGATCTCATTTCTTACTGCCCTGACACTTACTCACTCTCCTAAGCAGTGCTGGTGTTGCTGTTCCATGGATACCAAGCACTCTGCTGACTCAGAAGCTTGCCATCCCCAGTCCCCCTGAAGACTTGCACTTTCAATTCACTCAACTTTCTTCTCCAAATGCCTTCTTTAGCAAACACTCTTATCAAAATCAGCACCCTTGTCAGTACCTGACATTTGCTTTTACATATTTGCTCATTTGTTGGTGTCTGTATCCTATCTTCCTCACTACATTATAACTTTCATGAGCTCATGGACTATGTCTGACTTATTCATTGTTCTTATGCCCTGAACAGTACTTGGAAAATTATGAGTACTAAATGAATATTTGTGAATGAATAAATTTTAAAAAAGCCTGATCACTTTCTTTATAAATAGAAAGTATGCAGC
Source organism: Indri indri (assembly GCA_004363605.1). NCBI lineage: Eukaryota > Metazoa > Chordata > Mammalia > Primates > Indriidae > Indri > Indri indri. The sequence goes on along the minus strand of RJWJ010005129.1, from coordinate 5,702 downwards.
AGGAATATTTCTAAGTATGAATTAGATACTACATTGGTTTTATGTTCTTCTGATTTCCTAGTTGAAAAATGAGGAATTGGGATAATTAAACTTAAAATATAAATAAATCTCATTAAAATAATAACTGAAATTACTTAGATTTGTATTAGTATTTACTATTCTTATTAATAGGTAGCATCATGCTTTTTGAAATGATTTTTAAATGAACAATTTTCCCACCATGGAAAAATGCAATTGTACCCTAAGATTTTAAATTTGTGTTTTAAATATTTCATTTAACAAAATAACACAAGCTAACATATATGTTTAAATATATTATTATCTAATCTCAATAAAAAGGATTTGAGAATAGAAAAATGTTTCTTAATCTCTGAATTTCATTGTAAAAACCAGGGAACATTTTAACATTTATTTAATCTTCTCCTCATCTCCATATATAAGATAATGATATATGAATGTATTTTGAATTACTTACTGAACATTCTTACTGTGAAAATTCAAGACAGGTAAAAAAGAGTAATGAAAACTTGTCTGTGGGTATCCTCTGCAAAGCCGGGGAAGCAGTGCTGCTTAGTATACAACCAGCAGTGTACCCCTCCTTTGCCCAAGTGATACACACTGCTCACTTTAATTTTTATTTTCTAAGCATGCTAAGACATTATACTCTCTCACTTCAATTTTCTCTCTAATGCTTCCTTTATGAATGTTAGAATTAGTAATAAAGTGTGAAAAATATCATGCCTAACTACTATGTCAGTGAAACAAACCAAGACACTGGGCACATTGACCTTAAGAATTGTTTTGGCTGTTCTAACCACTTATGAATAACGAATGTCATCCCATATAAATAGGAGCCAAATAGAAACAAATAAATCACCACTACAGCAGAAACACTGCTTTCAAAAACATAGTTCTAAATGAACTTAAAAATGATTTTTTATGTATTATTACATGAAAAAATTGTGATGATTGCATTCCTTGGTTGATTTGCCAATGTATATTTAAAGGGCAATTATCTTACTCCTCCCTTTTACATCCTGTCACTTCTGAGTGCCATCTGTACCTCAAATCTGTACAAACATCTTTCTTGTCTTCACAGACGGAAGGTAACTTGGTGTTACCTACTAAAAATGGGAAGTTTTCGGATCATTGTCTTTTCTTTGTATTTTCAAAATATAGGCATGTTAAACTGCACACTGTGCAAATATTAAATTATAAATAAACGATGTTTGCATTTCATTCTGTCTTGGTGACCAGTACCAAGTATACAATTCCAGAATAAAATTCCTTTATTCTTTTTTAAAAATAGTACATAAGAAGTAGAAATAGCACTTAGAAGATCATTCTTTAATCCATGTATTCATAAATATGCTTCATCCCACATTGAAAACAAGATGCGATGATCAGGCAAGGACAAATGATGGCTGGAGAGTAATTTTCAAGGAATTATAATGCTAGAAAATACACACAAACATGCACACACACCAACACATTGCAAATTTTTAAAGAATACCCTCTACTATACCATTATACTTCCGTACCATCAAAATCAATCTCAAAACATGCAAACTAGAGAATAATAGAACTGATTTTCACATATTAAAATATACTTAGCCTCTTTGGACACATTATAGAATGGTAAAAATACATGGTAATAAGAAATAAAGCCAAGCATTGCATATAAAGATGTTTCAGGTATAAGTATAATTCATTCTGTACAGATGAGAATAAAAGGTTTATTTTCAAACAGAAATTGTTTCCTGACAATCCATAGGTTGCCCTGTGCTTAGAGTATTCTTTGAGGCCAAATTTGCCTTGTAAATATTTTACAATGAGCTTAATGTATAAAAAATTAAACTACAAAGCAAATCTCAGAAAACATTTGAATAACACAGAAACGGATTATAACTGAGACCATAAATCCAAACTAAATACTCATTGATTATAACTGATGAAAGGGAAGATAGTGATTATAAAAACAGAGGAAAACAACCTTCATTTTACAGTCTGTTAGTCAAAAATATTTTCTTGATATTACACGACTTCTCTGAGTAAAAGGCAATTAGAATTCAGAATAATTTTTGAATGAATTTTTATTTTTAGTTATTTATTTTACATATAATTTTTCAATTTCATTGAATTCCAATTATACAATGATCCACATAAGATAGATTCTTTTAAAAATCAGAATTCTTTTTTATTTCAAATAATTACAGGACACAAATATTTTTGTGTGTATGGATTGCTTTTATAATGCTTGAGTCATGGTTATAAGAGTGCCCATCACTCAGATATTATTCACCATACCTATTAGGTAGGTTTTCACTCATCCCCTCTTGCCGCATCCCCCCTGGTTGATTTCTATTAATTTTTACTTCCCTCTATGCATATGTGTGCTCACTGGTTATTTCCAATTTAATAGTGAGCACATGTGGTATTTGTTCTTCCATTCTTGAGACACTTCACTTAGGATAATGGTCTCCAATCCCATCATGACCAATTGGGCTTCATCCCAGGGATGCAAGTATGGTTCAACATACATAAATCAATAAATGTGATTCACCATGTAAACAAAAACAAAAGCAAAGACCATATGATAATCTCAATAGAAGAAGAAAAAGCATTCAGCAAAATTCAGTACCTTTTCATGATAAAAACTCTCAACAAACTAGGCATACAAGAAACATATCTCAAAATTATAAAAGCCATATATACTAAACCTATAGCCAGCATCATACTGGAAGGGGAAAAGTTGAAAGCATTCCCACTAAGAAGCAGAACAAGACAAAGATGCCCACTGTCAATACTGCTATTCAACATAGTGCTGGAAGTCCTAGCTAGAGCAATCAGGCAAGAGAAAGAAATTAAGGGTATCCAAATTGGGAAAGAGGAGGTCAAACTTTGCTTTTTTGCAGATGATATGATCTTATACCTAGAAAATCCCAAAGAATCCACCAAGAGACTCCTGGAATTGATAAATAAATTCAGCAAAGTCTCAGGTTACAAAATCAATGTTCACAAATCAGTAGCATTCCTATATATCAATAACAGTCAAGCTGAGAGTCAAATCAAAGACTCAATACCATTTACAATTGCTACAAAGAAAATAAAATGTCAAGGAATATACTTAACCAATGAGATGAAAGATCTCTACAAAGGGAACTACAAAACACTGAGGAAAAAAATTGCAGATGATACAAACAAGTGAAAAAACATATCATACTCATGGATTGGTAGAATCAACATTGTTAAAATGTCCACACTATCCAAAATGATTTATAGATTCAATGCAATTGCCACCAAAATACCAATGTCACATTTCACATATTTAGAAAAAATAATTCTACACTTCATATGGAACCAGAAATGAGCCAAAGCAATCTTAAGGGAGACATCACATTACCAGACCTCAAACTATACTATTAATGCAAGGCTTCAGTAACTAAATCGACATGGTATTGGCATAAAAAAAGAGACATAGACCAATGGAACAGAACAGAAGACCCAGATATACAACCATCCACATACAGCCAACAGATCTTTGACAAAGCAGGCAACAATACACACAGGGGAAAAGAAGCTCTATTCAACAAATGGTGCTGGAACAATTGGATAGCCACGTGTAAATGAATGAAACAGGATCCCTATCTCTTACTAATTAAAAAATTAATTCTAGATGAATAAAAGTCTTAAACATAAGGCATGGAACCATAAGAATTCTAAAAGAAAATGTTGGAAAAACTCTCCTAGATATTGGACTAGGTGAGGAATTTTTGACTAAGACCTCCATGGCAATCACAGCCACAACAAAAAGAAATAAATAAGACTTGATAGAATTAAAAAGCTTCTGCACAACCAAGGAAATAATTAACAGAGCAAAGAGACAACCAACATAATGGGAGAAAATATTGGCAAGCTATATATCCAATAAAGGACTAATAACAAGTATGTGCAAAGAACTCAAGCAAATCAGCAAGAAAAAAATCAAACCCCATTAAAAACGGGCAAAAGCCACAAATAGAAGCTTTTTTTTTCTCTTCTCTCCAACTTCTCAATATAGTAATATAACAATATGTTATTAAATATATTTTTATTTTATAATTGTAAAAAAAAGAAGATAGACTAATGGTCAATAAAAACATGAAAAAATGCTCAATATCACTAATCATCAAGGAAATGTAAGTTAAACCACAATGAGGCATCACCTAACTCCAGTGAGAATGACCTTTATTAAAAAGCCCAAAAGCAATAGATGCTGGCGTGGATGCACAGAGAAAGGAACACTTATATACTGTTGGCGAGACTGCAAACTACTACAACCTTTATGGAAAACAGTATGTAGATTACTCAAATAACTAAAAGTCGATCTACCATTTGATCTAGCAATCCCACTACTGGGTATTTACCCAAAGGAAAAGAAGTCATTTTATAAAAAAGACACCTGTACTCAAATGTTTTTATCAAAGCACAATTCACAATTGCAAAGATGTGGAATCAACCCAAATGCCCATGAAGTCATGAGTGGATTAACAAAATATGGTATATGTGCACCATGAAATATTACTCTGCCATAAGGAAGAATGATTTGATGTCTTTTGAATAAATTTTTAAATTATCAACTTTCCTTATTTTTCATTCTCTTCTTAGTAATGAATACAAAAGAAAGTTTTCAAACACAAACTAAGATTGATGTCTAGATATTGACTTTTTTCCAAATTGACATGGTCCCATCTCCATAATTCAAAATGCATCTTCTCTTTAAGTCTACAATATTTTAATTTTGAAAGCTGAGAGGTAACCCGGGAATACACATTTTAAAAAATAAATATAGAATTACTTGATAAAGATATCAGGTTTCGCATTTCAATAAATGCTTGCTCATCAGCATCATCCCGCGGGAGGCTATTATGTTAGAACCAGGTTGCTTAGTGAAAACGCTTATATTTAAAGTCTATTTCTCACCATTTTTTTTCCTTTTAACCTACTTACTACAAAGTAAGTTTATCCCAATGTTAGGAACATTAAAAGTAAAATATTTTAATATTATAATTGGTAAATGTTACAAATTAAGCCATCCTTAATAATAATCTAAATACAAGTCCTGTCTGATATTGGTTGGCTTAAATCCATTTTATGCAAAGGTTTATACCATCATCAGTTGACAACTAGAGGACTTGATTTTGTTGTGAGAAAAATGTAAATGAGACAAATTCAAACAGGGCTACAGGTTAAAGGGAATGCTCAATTATAGGGATGTACATTACTGGCTAAAATTACTAATTCCAGAATGGGGAACATGGGCCTGTGGTATCTCATGTGATTAATAAATATCTGTTAGGTGAAGTTAATATTTAAACCTGAAGAATTAATATTCAATCTATGAAGCATCTAAATGAAATACTGCTTGGCATAAATTTATAAAGAAGTTTCTTTTCTTTTACAGAGACTTGCTCTTTGAGAATTCAAGTGTTTCTGAATGTTTTTGGAGTCCTGGGTTCAAATTTCCACCTTCCTGTCTTCTTCTCTCTCCCCTTCTGCCCTCTCCCCTACCCACTTCTGTCCTCCCTCTTTCCTTCCTTCATTTCTTTCTTCCCTTCTTTCCTCCATTAACAAATATTAATCAGGGCATATTGTATGCTAGGTTTGTGCTGAGGGGCACATTATTATTAAGCAATACACTCTAATGCACACTTATAGGATAT